>JAHKKF010504160.1:0-18441 GCA_019740295.1 Labeo calbasu
TTTTTTTTTTTTACATATTTTTTAATTGCTGTAATATACAAATATTTATGTATACATTCTTGAAAAATGCTTCTTGTGTGTAACAAAGATTTTATTTGAAGCTTCACTGTCATTGCTGTTCACTGTTATCATAGTATGTTGTGCTTAGGATAAATGTTAAGAATGTTTCTAGGTATAATAGTTAAAATGGTATGTGCTGTAATATATATAATATTTTGTAATAGTGTTTTGTTTGATTCTTAAATGAATCTGTGAAAATTGTAATGTTATTGCAAAGGTTATTGCAACATTTGAACAATTAAAACAGTTAACACAGTTAAGTTACACAGTTGTCATTGCTTATTTTTATTATTTTTTTTCTTGTATTGCAATATATAACTGCAGAAAAGACCATAAAATTACTGTATATTTTACAAGTAAAATACAGTGCTTACAAATACAAAACTGTATTAAAGTGCAGTATAATACTGTAAATATTTGTAACCAAAGTATATTATAGACTTTTCATTAAGACCCTAAAGAATCATATCAACTTGTGGCAAATAAAAAACAGAGTGTATATATATATATATATATATACACACACACACGTATTCAGTTACATATTCAAAACATACAAAATTCAAGTATATTTTAATGGTAGCGTTCGTTAAGTGCCACATGTCTGCTAAAGGATATAGACCCTGAAAGGCGAACAGGTGATTTGTGTGTTTTAGCACAGTTGGAACGCTATATTGACCAATCAGCATTCAGGACAGGCACCATATGTTTTTATACTGACTCTGCAGGAAAAAAACAGTTGGTCAGTAGATAACGAGCAAATAGATATCCGTCACTTTGGAACTTATTGAGCTATCATGTGCCATTCACGCGCTGAAAAGCAAATAACCTGGACATTTTAGTCTGGGAAGAGTGGACTATTTTAAACACTTTTAGTGATAATGTGTAGCTGACTGCTGACCTGTATTGAGTGTTTGGATTGATCAGTGCAGGATTTCTATGAAGCAAACAGTTTTACCTAAACCTGTTTACATCTCTGCAAGATTGAATTCTTATGTAAGTTGTGATAATGAAAAATCATCCATGATAACAAGCACAGGCCTGTTTTCCAAGCAGAACCCAGCATGTTAGCCTGGATAACAGTCACTGTTTGACTTAGGAATCTGCATGTATAGGATCAAAGAATCAATGTAAAGCTTTAGTGTACACATTCAAAGAAAGCATTTGTATTACACTTTCTCCAGCCTCAGGCACACACCTGCTGCATTTGCAACCAGTCGGTGTCACATCACCCCAGGTTCAGTGTAACAGTACGGCAGGGAAGGATTGGAACTACTATGACTGGGAAAAATGCCCGGGACCTTTTCCGGACCAACACCACCCACAGTGAAAAATTTTCCACCATATGTATTCTGTGTGCATATAAGGCAAACCATTGCTTGCTGAATTATTTAAATGCAGCACAAAAGAAAAATGTCATATAAAAACAAAAATAGAAAAATAGAAAAAATAAATATAAAATAATTATATATGGTGGAAAAATGTCATACATCCAGTATATATTCCACCATATCTACAAACAATTAAAATGTAACATCATACGTATTCTGTGTGAAAACCAATTCTTGCTGCTTTCCTTTTTTTACTAAAAATACAGAAAGTAATATTGTGAAATATTCTTGCAGTTTTGCAATTTAAAATGGTGTTTTCCATTTTATTATACTTTAAAATATAACTTATTCTTGTGATGCAAAGCTGAATTTTCAGTATCATGATCTTTATGATATTTCGGAAATCATTCTAACATGCTGATTTATTTTCAATGTTGTAAACAGGTAATATTTTAATGCTTTTTTACTGCTTAATAATTTTTTGAAACCTGTGATTCTTTTTCCAGAATTATTTGATGAATAAATTGTTATGACAACATACACTAACAACATACACTTCCGTTCTAAGTTTGGGGTCAGTAAATGTTTTCTTTTTTCTTTCCTTGAAATAAATTAATACTTTTATTTAACAAGCGTGTGTCAGATTCATAAAAAGTGAAAGTAAGGACTTGTATTGTTAGAAAAGAAATTTATATGTTGAGTAAATGAGGTTCTTTTTTAACTTTTTATTCATCAAAGAATTCTGAAAAAAGTATCACAGGTTCCAAAAAATATTAAGCAGCACAACTGTTTCCAACTAAATACAACTTATTTAATTGTATTAAAATAGAAAACTGTTATTTTAAATTGCAATGTTACTTTTTTCTGTAGGCTATTTCTGATCAAATAAATGGAACTCTGATGAGCATAAGAGACTTCTTTATAAACAATAAAAATCTTACTGACCCCAACTTTTGAACGGCAGTGTACAAACAACTTAAGTTTGAAGAACGGCAGGTGTAAAGTCAAAAAGGCAACAGTCTAGTGTTCTCTGATGACAGATTACACTCACCAAGCCTATACACGAAACTCTTCATGTTTGTCTTTAAAGCAATCTCTCGTATGACGCACTCGATGTTTTTTGTTCTCAGATTGTGTTTCAAAACCTAAACACTTGGACTCAGAGCGCTTATTCAGCATATAACGGAATCATTTCATATCCCACAGTCTGATATTCTATGCACTTCTCTGCTGGTGCCAGCAGAGGGCCAAATTATCAACTCGTATGACCTGCACACTGGCGAAGTCCTGAAATGCCCCAACGTGTCTCAACTGCTTTGCACACTCAATAAAGCAATCATAATTCACCTATTCTCTGCTAAATTAAATTTCTTGAACTCCTATTAAGGGGCTTTAGATAAGTCTTATTACGCCATAAATTACATGATCCAGAGAGGCATGTAAAACGTTATTAAATGAGCACAATACATCGAATTGTGGAGCTCTGCACTACAAATACAACGGACTAATTAAACATCATATAATATTATCAGACTGTCAAATTTCAGAGCTGTCAGTACAGATAATACAGTAATAGCATTTGCTTTGCAGTCAGTCTTTGACTGAATTTCAATGGAAAATTCAGCTAAAGATGTGATGAAATCATATGTTACACATTTCAAACATGCTTAATCAAACATTGGAAGGTGTTCAGAGAATTTATTGACAACTGAATGATTTTTAGAGCTCGCTATGCTGGGTTAACATTATGTCAGCATGTTTACTTTATCATGTTAAGCAATATGATAGGAATCCAATGCAGAGTTCTAAATCTGATTCAGATAATCAAACTGTGAATAGGATCACTAACCTTTAACCTTAAACAAATGATGCCAGAGCATTTGTTGCTATGCTTGGAATAACTCTAACCATTTGCAAGTCACTTTTAAGTGACATTACATACTTTTAACTCATACACGCTGCTACTTAAGCACCAACATTCACTCTCTTTAAAAGGCAAGGAATGGAAAAAACTGGCAGAAGGCAAACAAGACTGATAGAAACATTTAGCGATGAATCACTGGACACGGAACACTGCACACAAGCAGTATTTGTAAGTTTAGCACGCAAACTACGAGTTGAGTCTGAATTTAATAGCCTTAGGAAAGTGAGACCAAACTAGCAAGACAAAAAATGGCATTTGTATTTGATTCAGTGATATAAACAGGGGAAGTACTATGTGTTTGCTCTCTCTCAGGGTTCCGCCCCTGGCAGCCCTGAAGTGCACATGTTAAAGAGCATGCTTTTACTCCCTTCCTAACTACGCTCCTCCCTGACTGTGATGTTGAGAGGAAAGTAGGCGGGAACTTTTTGTGAACTGATCGGTGTGCTTTACCAATCAGAGAGATTCCTCCTCCCCCCTTCCCAGCCCTCTCTTCCATCCCTCCACCTCCTCTCTCGCCGCCTGCACTGTACGCACGCACAGGGGCAGGGAAAAGTGCGGGGCAGGGGACAGCGAGGAAGAAAAAAAAAAGCAAAAAACAGAAGCAGCTTCTGGTTTTTCTTTCACATTTTTTTCGCATTCCCGCTGCATCATTACAAGAGAACAGGCACCCCCGGCTCATAAAAACCTGCGTGCCGTGCACGCACACACACTTTCTCTCGCACACGCAGTCGAGGAGGATCAACTCAGAGCGGCTTCTTCGCCCGTGGCACCTGAGAACTAGGGAGGTGTGCTTGATCACCTGGGAGCAGGTGGAGGACAACCTGTTGCGGCTACCGTCTGACTCCCACGTGGAGGAGCTTGACCTGATGTCAAACGAGGAGTGCCGTTCGCCTATCGGCCTGGACTGCTGCAGCTGCTGTCTGGATCTGGCCAATGGCTGCGAGCCCGAGCCGGGTCGACCGGGTCACACCAGCCTGGGCAGCCCGACGTCCATCAACCACTTCCGACAACTCAGAGACCAGCTTCACTTCCAGAACCTAAACACAGATAAGCTCAACAACATCATGAGACAGGACTCACTGGAGTCGGTGGTCCGGGACCCCTGTTACTTGCTCAACGAGGGCATCTGCAACAGCAACATTGACCAAACCATGCTGTCCATACTGCTGTTCTTCCACAGGTATGTGAAACTAATCTTGCATTCAAACACCTGCTCTGGCACACTCAGGTCATAAAAACTGTAAAAGTCTCTGCCAGAGCTGTAATTGCCGGTTGATGACCAACGTTGGAATGTTTGAGTTAGATGACAACAACAAGCTCACTTATGTAATTCTGGCCACCTCCTGTCTTTAAGTGCTAACACTTCCATTTCATCTGAACCAAGCTCATTTTAGGTAGTAATTCATCATGTATTAATTGCTAACCACCAGCTAAAAGCAAAAAGTGCTTCACAAACACCAAACACTACTAGTTATTTACATTTCTTGATGATTAACGTGACTAAGGACCGTGTGCAACTGTGTTATTTAAGAACTGGGTAGCTTGCAGTCTCAGTAGGGTTTCAGGAATGTGTAGATCGGTATGAAGAACATGCCTTTGCGCAAACTTAAGAGGATCTTGAGTCAGTCCAACTTTAAGTAGTTCTCACTTCTTAAATACTCCCCATTCATTGCAACTTTGTGCAAATAGTCTAGTTTTTATTTTGCACAAAAAGGCATGAGGAATTTTCTCCCCAACCAGTGTGATTTGCAAAACACCCATTCATTTACAAACTATGGGCAATTTACATACCATTCCGGCATAGCCTATCACCCCATAGCTGAAGTATGCAGCAAAACAAATTCCTCTTCAGGTAATATGCATGTTTATAACATTTAATGGTCACAGGAGTTTCCAAAACAACCCTGGATGCATTAAAATCTCATAAACATTTAACATGACAGTGTGTATGCATAATATTGCATTTTGAAACAAGTTTTTGTGATGTACCACAGTGTCAAAAATGGATCAAAAGCTATCCACAGCAGGTATTTGGCAAAAAGCACACAGAGCATTTTTCCACGAAACCATACTATTCAAACTGAAAATAAACATGTGGACATGAAGATAGTTTGCTAAAAATCCAAAAGTGTTTGAAATGTTTAGTCTGTGAAAGAATTAGAGATGAGGCCTAGTGGAAAAATAATCTAAAGCCAGGTATTACAAAAACAGATTAACTATATTTAATTGACATTTGCAGGCAGATGATGTGAATGTATTCCATGTGTTGTTATTGTAACACGCCAAGTTTGGAAATATTCACTGTTAGCGGCGCAGAGATATGGGTTAAAATGTTTATAGTTAGCCTGTTATACTGTCTTATGCAATATCATTTTGACACTTTTTTTTATTCTCTGATAGCAAGATCATGCACATTTGCTCAAAGTTAAGTTTTGACAGCAGTAGTAAAATTGGCCAATAACCATGGAGATATGAACAGTCAGCAAATCATTTTCACTAGGGAACGTAAAATTCATATTTGAAACAGCTATTGTATATGAAAAGATTGCAATCTGAATGACTAATGAAAGGAGCATGGCGTGACATAGTAATGAGACATATTGCATATTAAAAAGGGAGTTGCCATAGCAACTCTTGTAGTAAAATTCTAAATATTGCATTTAAGAGAACAAATATGCATATAAAAAGTAGGGCTGTCAACTGACCTTTTTTTTTAAAAATGCAATGACATGATATGCAGATAATGATATTTATTTAAAATAATTAATGCATTATCTTGAAAACGAATGCATTAAAAATGCATAAAATAAATTAATTATCCAACAGACCTAATAAATATTTATAACAATGATATGCTATGATATGCAACATAAATGCATTGAACGGTGGAATCTTATTTATGGCTGTTCTGATTCTTAAAATGCAATAAAGCTGCTCAGCGTCTAATCTCATCTGTTTTACAACAGGACAATATACCTCTTAGCCTTACTGGGACACCTCTGAAACATGATTCCTAGTGTGCCAGTTAATGTTTAATCTACTTTATCGGGGTGTCCTCGGTTTTATACGTGGCAGTGAAAGGTTACAGTCTAGATAATTAGCTTTTCTTTATGAGTCTGGTGTTGGGATGTAAACAGGAGCAGTCTGCATGAGACCTCTGGCCCAAAGACACTTCACAGTCTCAGTTTCTAAATACACAGAGTTCAACAGCCCTCTGTTTTTCTAATATCATCAAATGGCCATTGTTAGTCTGTACACCAACCCATTCTTGTACTTCATGACAGGAAAGGCAGTTCTTTTTCATGTTGGACCGCTCTATGCCATTGGATAATTCCGTACACTGTGTAATATTTCATATTTCACACCTCCTGCAGACTAAATACTGACTTGTTTGTGTTTTACACAAAGGTCCTTGATGTCTTAAGGAACATAGTGTTATTGATGAAACAGCGATAAGAAAGGTGTGGCTGTTTAATAGTATGTAGGACACAAAGTAACAGAGGTCCTGCCAACAATTCCAAGTCCTGTCCACTAAACACTCAGATGTATTGCTAATATGTCAGTCCATTTACTTATTATTCAGAAGTGTAATCCACATCTCCAGGCGTGCAGAGACATGGATCCAGACATGCCAAGCTGAACAGCTCATGATCTACACTATAGTGTTTGGAAGCCAGGGTTTTCTGGAATTATCCATGGGGATTTAAATAAAAGGTGTGTTCCTACTGACTGGAAATGAGCGATTGCATAACACGTTAAAAGTGTGGAATATGCAAATATTTAAATTAAATGTTTAAATGTTTTTGCTTTAAACTTTTATTAGGGCTGTTGGAATATTTATTTAGTTTATACCTATATAAGTATATATTAATTATATAAATAATAGGGCTGTCAAACGATTAATCATGATTAGTCGATTATTACGTGTATATATAAACACATTCATGAATATATTTAAGAAATATTTACAAGTATATGTATTTATAATAATATTTGTATATACATAACAATTACACACAGTACACACACATATATTAGGCAAACTCAAACTTTAATTTTGTATGCGATTAATCGTTTGACAGCCCTAATAAATAATATAATTATCAGCACTTTCAAGAAATGTGAATAAAAACATTGTTTAATTTAATCTTAAACTATTAAGTATTTTGTATTAAATGTATTCATTTTCAATTTACTAATTTTAATTGAATGCTACGCTAAATAAAAAAATAAAAAACATTGCATTAATTAAAAAAAAAAAATCTAACAGCTCTAACATTTAACACAAACAATACAGTGCAATAAATACTAATATTTATAGCATATATTTACTTTTCACTGTAATCTTTTTATGACTAGTCTGATTCATTAAATGTGATCAAATCTGTCTAAAAGTTTTTACTGCATTCATTTTTTATTAATTAATCTAATAGCTATAATGGATATTTAAACATGAACAAACTAATATTTAAATATCCTTGAATCATACTTAAACCACGTTTAATTATTTATTAGTGTAATCTTATTTTATGACTCTTCTGAATCTTAATATGTGTTAAAGTTGTTGCTTAGAATCGATATTACTATCACTAACTGGTTTTATGACAGTTTTATGACAGTTTCGGACAATATACCTCAGATGACTGAGACCTGACACAGTCCGCAGTCACCACACCACAAAATATCTGTCCAGCCTGACATAAACCTCAAAGAACATAGGAAAATTAGTTAAGAATGCATTCAAAAGTGTATGCAAGAAAACTGAGAAGAAGAAAAATATATAGAAAAGCAAAAAACATAGTAGTTTTGTAAACAAAAATTTTAAGAGTTCAAAAAATAAGGCCATTTACCTGCGCAAAAAAGCATGACTCATAAACACACAAGACTCCAGGGAGCAACGTTCTACTTAAATCACACCCCAAATACATGTCCAAATGCAGAGTGTGCAAAACCTTGCAAACTCCGTTGACGCCCTCCTAAAAATCATGAAAAGACAACACTGTGCCACCCTTCAAGGTTGATGCCCATGTGAGATAACGTCTGAACCCTCAGCCTTGCCCTGACTGACCCCAATGTCTCTGACCAAACAGTTAGATTAACAAACAAAATTCAGAACTGCTCGCTCTCAAGCCTCCATCCCAAGTGAGAATTTTTGGCTGCTTCCTTAAAATTCCTTAAGAATGCTGAACATGTGCTACAGAGATAGACAGACAGACAGACAGACAGACAGGCAGACAGGCAGACAGACAGACAGACAGACAGACAGATAGATAGATAGATAGATAGATAGATAGATAGATAGATAGATAGATAGATAGACAGACAGACAGATAAAGATCAAGTCACGTATTCGTCTGCACACTTTGTCTCCAGCCAGCATGTTAAAGAGAGCCACTACTAATAAAAGACATCCAGCACATCACATGAGGAAAGAGAGCTAATGTTCGCCACATGAGAGCTGTCGTTTTTTGTTCTTTCTCAAGACTTGTTGAAGCAGACATCTGAGCAATCCCTATCAATATACGCAAGTAGTACCGATATGCCAAAAAAGACTTAACAATGAACCTCTGTATACAGCCAAGTCTACAGCAGAGGACAAGGACGTATCAAAAGATGCAACTATTTTGTGATCCTCCTCAAGCCTGCAGGATATTTTCCGGAAGGGAACACACAGCAGACTGTTACATAAAAGTCCCGGGGTCATAGGGGTTTCGGTGGTTTTGGCTGAGTGGTCTTTCTTTCAAAGCTGTTTTGAGAATGTCAGCCTGATTCTGCACTATGAACGTGAAGAAATCAAGGCTTTGAGAAACCCCAGGCTTGGAATCTCTGAGCACTATTCCCATCCATCCCTGGCTCAGGCCTATTTATTTGACATGGTCATCACTATAAAGAAGATCAGCTATACATACATTACACCGCAGTCTGAAGACGTGCTTACCACTCCCAGCTGTGTCAACAGAAGCAAAAACACTTCAATAAGACTTCTGTTTCAAAAGAACAGCAAACATTAAATGCTGATTGGATCAGATTTGGAACAATCAGCAACAATGTGAAAAATTAACCACGGAGTGCAATGCTGTGACATAACTTTTAGTTAGTGCTGATATACAGTCCAATAGCATGGTTTATCAATCCACATGTGAGTTGGCTAAATTCACAATAACACACTATTTCCGCCATCACTTTTTGCACATTTTTATGCTTTACGGCATATTTGTATAAATTATATCACAGAATAGTAGAAGTAGTATGCATGCAAGTTCAGCTGCTTTCTGAAACACTGGCTTGCATGAGAAATTGGCAATGTGAAAGCTGTGATGCAGACCAGGGAGCGGGCTGTGGTAATGAACCTGAGATTACCTGAGGAGAGATGATGACTTCACCTTGGATAAGAGCACATAATACAAGAGGACTGTAATAAAAGCAGCAAATGAACCGCACAAGCTGTCTCATCAAAAAAGATGCTTACAAGCTGCAAGAAGTCACCTTCTGTCTCTCTATATACATTTATACAAACTGCATTTTGTTCTCTGCTCTATGTTTGTGATGATGTTAGATGAATGAAAACGCAATTCGATAGAATTAAGTGACTTTAAAAATCATAGGGTTTCATATTAAGAAAACCTCACTCGGATTCATAACATAGCAAATGTGCACAATGTGAAAACCACCAGAATGTGCATTAGCTATTAGCTATGTTTTGCTTGTAGCGAGTCTTTCGGCAGGATAAATCAATAAGCCAGTAGGTGGCGACAAGCGACAGGAGTCATTGATCCATTCCAATCTCATGGCAGTTCGTACATATTTTACAAGGTGGCTCATTTGTATGACCTCACTTGTACGAATTCATATGTTTAGCCACCTTGTAAAATACGTACAAATTGGTCCAGAGATAGCGTTGTCCGTTTAGTAAACTGATTCGCTTAAAAACATTTCCTGAATTCTTGCCATAGAAAAATATTAAATATGCTAATCAAGTAAATAGAAAATCGTAAATATGCTAGGACGCAGTTCCAAATTTAGCAATTAATTTACTGAAGCATGATTCATCATTTGCTTAATGATTAATTAATTCTGATTCTCTTGATGACTGAATCATTCACTCAGGCAGTTTGTTAAAAAAATGATTGATTCAAGAATGCCACTACATATATGTGACCCCGGACCACAAAACCAGTCTTAAGTAGCATGGGTATATTTGTAGCAATAGCCGAAAATACATTGTATGGGTGAAAATTATCAATTTTTCTTTTATGCCAAAAATCGTAAGTATTTTAAGTAAAGATCATGTTCCATAAAGATGTTTTGTAAATTTCCTACCATAAATATACTAAAACTTAATTTTTAATTAGTAATATGCATTGCTAAGAACTTCATTTGGACAATTTTAAAGGCGATTTTCTCAATATTTAGATTTTTTTGCACCCTCAGATTCCAGTTTTTTAAATAGTTGTATTGCCAATATTGTCCTATCCTAACAAAGTTAGGAAAGTTTATTTATTCAGCTTTTAGATGATCTATAATTCTCAATTTCAAAAAATTGACCCTTATGACTGGTTTTGTGGTCCAGGGTCACATATTAGCTGTATTTAATTTTGGAGGTCACATTTGTTGGCAGCATGCAGTACATGATCGAGCATGTCTCATTTCAGAAAAGTAGCTATTATAAAATTGATTGTTGCCATTGTGAGGCATAAATTGCTGTAATTTCCTTTCTGCTTTGTAATATAATGGCTTTTTTTCTGAAATGAGATAATCCCAATGATGCATTAATGACAAATGCAACCTTTGGTGAGTACAGCCTAAATAGCTAAAACTATAAGTTGCTCAATATTAACTGTGTTTATTAAACTATTGCATAAAAGCAAAAGAAAAAATATACAAAGTAGGTGTGCACATTTAAAGCCCAAATTGGGCTGTGAAGAACAAAAAAAGAAATAAATGAAAACCATGCCTGGTAAAGACCTGACTGGTTGAAAACAAAAAATTAAAGATGACATTGGGTGCCATTTTCCACAAGTCTCAGTGTCTCCGATGTTGGGAGAAAATAAAGACTCTTATGTTCACTTTTACATCCAAATACAAAACACCTGCATTGCTTATGAGACATTGTTGTCGCTAAGAGTGCGAGACAATGGCAGACAGCGTACAACTGGCTAAGGGCGGGAATACGGTAATACGGGACAGTCCGTCAGTGGCGTCATAGGCGGAGCCTGAGCAGTATGACGTCATACTGCTCGGAAAATCAAAACAGCTTGATAATTCAGACTGTTTAGGTTTTCTGAGGAATAAAAAAAGTGAATGGATTTTATAATTGTAGGGAGCTAAGACACCCTAAAAGTGAATTTTGCATCCGATGTCCCCTTTTTTAAACTTTGTGGAGCTTCAGTGTACACTTGTATCATTTTTCAATAGAAGCACGCAAAATTGTGCCATTGGTTTGAATATCTACACGGTTCTTGTGTGAAAGAAAAATTAGCGCTGCTTTAAATTTAGACCAGCATAAAGAACACTGAATAGCAGTACACGCATTCCACCCGCCTTACATCATATGCCATCAATTATCCCTATCATACACATAAAACCTAATGAATTGATAATGTCTCCGCTAATCATTTGAGTAAGATGCGGCCTTTTGATGTAACACATGCAACGCATTCAGTCGTGCAGCTGGTCTGAAAATTAAACCTCCATTGAGCTTGTGCTGTGAGAACAAGTCATTTGCATTGATGATTCTGATTATGAGTTCACACGCGCTCCCCTCGACGCAAGCTGTTTGTAATAAATGACTTGCAGTCAGTAGATGGGGTGTTGTAATAAAATGCAACAGGTGGATCAAGTTTCACAGTGTCTTAACAGGTCAATTGTCTTCGTGGCAGAGGCTTGTTCAGTAATTTACTTGTCATAGTCAGACAAACACGCACAGAGGTGTATAATATCCATTTAATTGGCTGACTGAATAGCAGCATTGTTGTGACTGGGCCGGTGGAGAGTTGACAGCGAGCCAGAGGCTGGGGGCCAGCCCTGGCTTTGTTGTCTGGTATAAGGTGCTCCTGTTCCCAGAAGCAGGGTTCAGGGTAGTGACAGGCACTGTCTGCAAGCCCACCCAGCACTGGCATTCACTGATCCACAGCGGCCATGCTATAGCCAAAACACAAACATACTTATTGAGGGCACTGGAGTGCCTCAGAGTCCATGACCTGGGACAACGGAGTAAATGTTAAGACTGGCTAATAAAGACACATTGTGCTGTTATATAATCTAACAGGGACCAAATAATGTCACTGACAATCATGTGATGTCATTTTCAAATGGAAACAAAAGTGGTCTTATGCACCACCAAAAGTTTGACTTTATTTCTTCTGTCAAACACAAAAGGAGACATTTTGAAGAATGCACTTGTCACTCTTTTCAATGCAACAATGAAGGCTTTCAAGCTTTAAAAGCATGCAAAAGCACTAAGTAGTATCGTAAAAGTGCCCTATTTTACTCATATGCTGTATTCCAAGTCTTCTGAAGCTATATAAGAAAACTAGTTATTTTATTATTATTTTATCTTCCTCTCCAGTGAGCTGCTAACTGGGAAATGGGAAAAAAAGATTCATGCATTAATCAGAGACTGTTATTTTTCTCATAACCACCAAGGAGAGCTAAGATGGATTTTTTTTCAGTGAATAATGACTTTAATTTGAGTCTGTTCCTCACATGAACCTATTGCATAACTTGAGATAACTGAAAATACATTGTAGTTTGAAAGATTGGGGTCAGTTAGTTTCTTTTTTTTAATTCAGCAAGGACACATTCAGTTTATCAAAAGTGAAAGTAGAAACTTTAGAGTGTTTTCAATCAATCAGTAAAATAAATGCTGTTCTTTTGAGAATTCAAAGAATTCTAAAAAAGTATCACAGATTTCATTTTGCATCACAGCAATAAATGACATTTTAAAATCTATATAAAAATAGAAAACAGGTATTTTAAATAACTATATTTTATACGTAAATGCCAGCTGTTTTTACTGTATTTTTAAAAACTAAAGCATAAGATACTTTAAAAGCATTACAACATTTTACCGAAGGCAAACTTTGAATGGCAGTGTCCTGTCGTTTTGATGACACAACATTAAGTGAATGATGACATAACTGTCATGTTTGGGTGAACTGTCCCTTTAAAGCCAGCATTCAAGGTGTCTGTTGGGGGGTAACATCACGTTGTTGATTGTGGCAGGCCTTCAACAAAAATGTACGTCCACAGTATTAGCAGAGAGGTCAGATTATTTGCTTGTGAAACAAAACCGCCCCGGTAGCTTGTGAAACAGCCCTCATGGGTTCATGGTTTGTTGACTTGATAAAACACTCTTCTGGATGGCTTCAGCTGTGTTTACCTCAGGGCAAAAGAGAGGTCTGATCATGTTGAAGTGGCTGCCAAGGCAGACATAATAGCACTTTGATCGGGACTGTATCCTTAATTTCCCCCAAGGCCGGTTTAATTGAATACACTGTACACAACACCTCCGCTGCAGTCAAAAGTGAAAGGACAGTTATTCTATTGTACAACTTAGCATTGAATGAGAAAAAATTACATACACTGGCTGAAAATCAATAATCGCACGAACTCTGAAAAGATCTGCGGCCAGAGTTTGATTTCATCTGAGGCATTTGTTTTCATGACCTCAAAAGTTTCTGCTGGTAACTGTCTTGAAACGAATAACTTTCACCACTTCCAGTGCTTTCAACCCTTGCATAATGTCCTGGAAAGAACATACAAGGTCTAGTTCTTTTGCCTTTATTTTAAAGATACACTCAAGTATTTTCTATTTTACAAATAAATAAATGAGTAGCACTTTTGAAAAGTAAGTCATGTACAACATCAACAGGTGAAAACTTTTTGAATTTTAAGTTCACGGTAAATTTAACTTATTTTGTCTTCTGGGGAACATGTAAGTATCTTCTGTAGCCTCTGAAGGGCAGAACTAAATGAAAATAATATGATATTCAGGCAAAACAAGAAAAATGTACACATCCTCAATCTGTTCAAAAGTTTTCACCCCTGGCTCTTAGTGCATCGTTTTTCCATCTGGAGCATCAGTGAGTGTTTGAACCTTCTGTAATAGTTGCATACGAGTCCCCCAGTTGTCCTCAGTGTGAAAAGATGGATCTCAAAATCATACAGTCATTGTTGGAAAGGGTTCAAATACACAAAAATGCAGAAAAAACAAATAATTTGTTGAACCTGAAGGATTTTTCTGAAGAACAGCAAGCAGGAATAGGACAAGGGACTCGTGAACAACTATCACTAAACAAACAAAAAACAGCTGTGGATCATTCAGGTAACAACACAGTTTTGAGAATCAAGTGTATGTAAACCTTTGAACGGGTTCATTTTTATAAATTCAACTATTATTTTGTCTTGTGGATTATATGTAAACGTCTTTTATGTGACCTTATTCAGGTCAGTACTAAATAAAAAATAACAAAACAACAAAATAAAATAATTAACATTTTGTATGTGTATGTAAAGGTGTATGTAAACTTTTGACTTCAACTGTTTATTATATTACACTAAAGGAACTGTACATTTTTTGGTATTTCCCAGTGATTTTCTTTTGCCTTGTTTGTTTATGAAAACAAACTGACGTGGAAATCATTAGCAGTTGTTGTTTATATGATGATACAGAGGTGAGCCCTGCGAAAAGTGCTTGGCCTTTATTGTCTTATCTGCTCACACCCTGCCAGTGACGTCCATTGAGATATAATGACAGAACCTGTCAACAGTAGTCTGCCCTCTGCAGCATTTGCCCTTGTTATATCAGCGCCTGGGAGCCCATGTGGGCTGAGCCGAATCTGTGTATGACTTAGGCCTTTCTCACACCGCACGCAAAGCAGCGTGTAATTATTTAAGCACCCACATTAACAGATTATAGTATTCACACTGCCCGCCCTAGCAGAGCACCGCTGCATACTGTATCAGGTATGTAGCAAAAGGTGCAAGTGGAGTTTCGGTGCTGAGTCTAGCTTTCCACACGTAGTGAGCTGAACTCAGCGGAAAACGTGTTGAAATGCATTATAAACCTATTCATCAACATTATCTTTTGCAGTATGGGTGTTTATTAAAGAACATAAAATACTAGGGTGAATTACTCTTTTGATTGATTTCCAGTGATTAGAATAATGGTGTTATAAATAAACAGCGTTAATAACAGTGTTTTTTTCATGGGTCATAACGAGTAATCAAATGAATTACTGTTTTCCCCGTTACAGTTACTGACAATAAAATGTGGCGTTACTATAATTTATTTTAATATTATTTCGAATTTTATTTTTCAGTTCATCTGAATGGATGCGCAGCGTACCTGTATTTGACGAACCGTAAACTTTAGTGTGAAGGCACACGACTAGATTTTGCTTTGTCTCACACACATGCAAAGAAAGATACAGAGCGAGAGAGTTTTACATACCATGAAGAACTGACACGATACATGTAAACGATATTCTTTGCTGTATTGTATGAGTTCCTTTGGAATTATTCAGCTTTTAAGAAGTGCCGGTTTCTCAAATAGTAGGCGGAACTAATGCGCAAATGGCAATCACCTATTATCGTCCCTGTTTTTATCAGTTAGAGCGAACGCAGACAACGTGATTAATATTCATGATTCCAGCAGCTCATTAATCCTTGGTGCATTTTATATTGTTATTAGTAGTAAAATTCGTGGTAGTTTTGTTATCTTATCAGTATTACTTTTTGTTTTTGTTTTTTTTCCTTTTATAGAAACACCAAATTACAAACAATATCTTAAGCACCACCACCAGTCCTAAGTTCAGTCATCATGACAAATATGCATTCATACATGGTTATTCTAATTATTAAAGTTTAATGCTAAATTATCATAATGTCATATTATACTGCATGACTGACTGATGCCAAGTATCATAAGTAATACAATTTTCATTCATTTTATTTAAATTTCATTCATTTAACATTTTATATTGGGGGCATCAAAGTTATTTGACATATTTGCTTTTTTTTTTTTTTTTTTTAAGTAACACAATAGTTACTTTCCCTGGTAATTAGTTACTTTTATAATGATGTAACTCAGTTACTAACTCAGCTACTATTCGTGAGAAGTAACTAGTAACTATAACTAATTACTTCTTAAAAGTAACATGCCCAACACTATTGATATCTTTATCTATTGCATCACACTGGATTGATGATCAATCAAAGAGAAATCACTCTGTACATTTATGTATTAAACATCAAATTTCATATTTTATTTTTATTATTATGTTCAGACAAACTGCCTTTCAAGACATTTTGCCACATGCTGTGGCAGAGCAGGCCTCCATGGAAACTGTTTTTCCATTATGCCAGCCTGTATGATTAAGCATGACTCGCCATGGGTCATCACGGTTTTGTCTTCACTGGCCTGGAACATGGTGTCCTCTGAAACACCTATAGAGTGAATGAATCAGTCTGCTATTACAGGTCATCCTGCATAAAGCTTCTGCACAGTGAGGCTGCGTAGCATCCCAGCAGGATGTCATAGCTCTACTTATGGACTTTATCCGGTATTCACTAGTCACGTTACAAACCAGCGACGAGTCCCCTCTGCACTGGCGTGTTGGGCATATGCACAGCAGGTTGCAGTAAAATATGTGAGTGTGTGGCTACGCAGTGAACAATTTCCAGTCCAAAACAGCCCTTTCACAGTAAACAACTCCGTTTTGGTTTCTTAGATTTGGACGGCTAATTAAAGGATCATGGTTTTTCAAAACACTAGTCTCATGCAACAGAACTAAGACTATATTTTAAGCAGTAAAAGCTGAGATTGTTTTGTGGCACATAAAGCTGCCAAACTTTAATAAAGTTGCCAAAGGATAAGGTTGGGAACTTTGAATCAACATACAAAGCTCGTGAAATATGAAGTGTTCAAAAATCTTGATGCACTTAATCAGGATTGTGGATATGATATGGATGCCACTTGCATTATGTTTCAACAACCCCAAAGCATTTATTTCCACAAGCATGTAATTCATTATTAATGTCACGCTTGAGGAAGGAAAGGTGCTCTGTCTTCCCATAAATGCAGAGTGCTTATGTGAAAGGATGTTGACTAACTGTTAGACACTGCTAAAGCTAAACAGATATTACTTACGAGCTTTATTTACGTAGGTTTAAGGTTTGTTGCCGTCACTTCAGCAAGACTGATTCATGAGGCTTGCTTTTCAGTTGAATCAGCTTGTTTGCATTAATAACACAAAGTAGTTCTTAAAGGGATAGTTCAACCAAAAATGAAAATTACCCCATGATTTACTAAAGCAATAAGCCCCATGAAGCTGTGGTTCACAGTGAATTTATAACAGCTAAGGGGCGTTGTTAGCTAAGGGGATTCCTTAGATGTTATAAATTCACTGTAAACAACAGCTTCACAGGCCTTATTGCTTTTATAAAACATTAATTCCATATAAGTAGTAAGGTCTCACAAAATAAAACACAGCAAATAGTGTAATGATTTTAATAAAAACTTCATTCTTCCACCAAACAACGTAGTTCCTCAGAAACGGTTGTGGTTGCAACAAAGTGGTTACCGAGCAACACACAAACGTAAACAAACATGTATGTATGTGGTGTAATTTACAACAGATTCGAATGTTGCTCAATCAGAATCAAGGACCAGAACTATCCGTTTTATAATAAAGCAATAAGTCCCAAGAAGCCGTGGTTTACAGTGAATTTATAAGAGCTAAGGGGCGTTGTTAGCTAAGGGGGTTCCTTAGATGTTATAAATTCACTGTAAACAACAGCTTCACAGGCCTTATTGCTTTTATAAAACAATAATTCCATATAAGTAGCAGTGTTGGGCATGCTACTTTAAAAAAGTAATTAGTTATAGTTACTAGTTACTTCTCACAAATAGTAACTGAGTTAGTAACTGAGTTACATCATTTTAAAAGTAACTAATTACCAGGNAAAGTAACTATTGTGTTATTTTATTTTATTTTTAAATGTTCAAATATATCAAATAACTTGAATGCCCCCAATATTAAATATATTAAATGAATGAAATTTAAATTAAATGAATTACATTTTTCCAGACTAATATTAAATATCTGATATCCTGTATATATA
>JAHKKF010504166.1:0-17553 GCA_019740295.1 Labeo calbasu
AAAAAAAAAAAAAAAATATATATATATATATATATATATATGTATATATACACACACACACAAACACACTTACACACACATACATACATATATATATATATATATATATAAATATATATATATTATATATATACACACACACACATACACATGTAAAAAAATAAAATAAATAAAAATATCTTACTGTTTAAAAACATTTGACTAGTAGTATATACAACATTCTTTACCCTGTAAATAAATAAAGAGATAAATAACTCTGCACACATATCCTACTGGTGTCATCAACTGTCAATTTATGTTGGGAGATAACAGGGAAAATAGTTATAAAAAAAAAAAAAAAAAAAAATGAAAAAATGTCCATGTTATGCATCGTAATATCTGCACAACCCTGAATTTATCATTACTACTACAGAACAATTGTGTGATATTGCTTTAACAGTTCAGAAAACAGTAATTGATATTAAATAATTTTTAATTGTTCTTAAAAAAAAAAAAAAAAAAAGGCACTCAACCTGTTCCTCTTCTTTCCAGGCAAATCCTTTCCCCATTCTACTTTCTTGGAAATCTGTTTGACCAGATTTAAGGACCAGGCTTAATTGTCAACTACAAATATACAACTTGAAGCGAAATGTAATATTTTATATTAGTTTATTAATTTTTTTTGCTTGCTTTTGTCACATGAGAAATGTTAAGACAGACATGGGCCTATAATGTGTTCCTCATGATAAACTACAGATAAGCACAAATATTTAGAAAAAATGCACAACATTGACATCAGCACTGTAAAAAAAAACAAAACACAAAGAAAAAAAAAAGAAAAAACAGAGGCGAGGCAGTATAGCTTACATTGTACCTGTAAGATTTCAAGTAGAAATGCAAAGAGGCAGCACACATGCCAGTAATAATGCATACAAACCTAGTCATTAATACTGAACTCATAGCCAAGGTTATGAATAAATATGAACAAACATGTGAGGTCATTCCATAAAAATGTGTAAAAATAACTCAAAATGTCATATAAAGCTATGACATGGCTGACGAAGCGCTTTCAGCAAATAGAAAACGTGCTTACACTCCAGAAACAGCACAAAATTGCACTTAATTTGTAGTCAAAAGACAAAGGAAAGAAAGGAAAAAGTAAAACTTTTCAAATGTCTTAAATTTGAAATGGCACTAATGTTCTGAGGCAAAGTTTTCTGCTTGCTGAAATACAAACAAAATCATTAGCAAAGTTACGCATAGGAAAATAATGACTAACAATGTCAACAGACACCCATCAGAAATCATTACTTCCACAAAGGAATGTATGATTTTAACACACCCATTTCTTACTAACACTTAAAATCTCCAAAACAAGAAATCTGAGGTGACATTCAAAAGGAGTGTTTAATTATTGTCCAAATTCAGATGTTACAGAAATACTGGAGACTATGGCTCTTTGTTTATGAAAACAAAAACCAATAGTTGCATAAAAGGCACAGGAGGTCTTATGAGAGGGTTATACAAAACAGATAATGTCTAAAAACAAATATTGCGATGTAAAATACAAAATGCTGACCTTAATGCAGTATTTGGCAAAAAAGTAGAAAGTATTCCAATTTGGAATTGATTTGTTCATGTCTGAATTTAACATATCCTTAACCCACCATAAAATTTGACTCCAGACTTCTGAGGAGCAAGTCATAGTTATTGTTCCTGAAGTGGAGTTACTTTACATCACTACCAAGATAATGTTTAGTGAGGATGTTTGACTATTGAACAAGAAACATATATAGGCCTATTTAACATAATCATTCTCCCTGGAATATGCTTAGAACTTGACAGTTAAGCATAAAATACTATAAACATACCACGGTTTTTATATTATTACTTTTTTCAGTTAAATACGTAAAATTCGCAAGAACAAAACAAAAAATGTGCCAAGCATACTAAAATGTGCATCTCTTACATAATAATAACTAATGCACTGAAAGTGCACATTAAACAAAAACAAAGAACAAAGCAGGAAAAAAAAAAACCCACAGTAACAGTCAAAATAATGATTACATAGATCGGTTGGCTTTACATGTGAGTCTGTGTTTTCTTGCAGCCACATCCAGGGGCAAATTTCTTGTTTCCATAATTGGACCAGGCATGTGTATTCTGGACGTATAGTGTAGAGCGAAGGAAGGAGGAAATAACCGTTTGCGGAAAATCTCCAGAGCTAATAAAATTACTGTAAATTGAAAACAAAATGATCATCAGAATTATCACATCATAGCTGATCCATATTGTAAATCATTCATATACACTACCAGTTAAAAGTTTTTGAACATATATAACATTATAAAAACTTGGAGTTAGTATAATTTTTTTTTGGGGGGGGGAAAGAAATGATAGAAATAAATACTTTTATTTAGATGCTTTAAACTGCTCAAATGTGGTGATTAAGACATAAAATGTTACAAAAGATTTCAGATAAATGCTGTTCTTCTGAACTTTCCATTCATGAAAGAAACCTGAAAAAAAAATTCTACTTAGCTGTTTTTAACACAATAAATGTTTTCAAATTATATAATATAATTTCAGCTTTGAAATCACAGAAATAAATTACATTTTAAAACATATTCAAATAGAGCAGTTATTTTAAATAGTTAAAATATAAAATTTTGCTGTTCAAAAACTTTTGACTGGTAGTCTTCATAAGTCAAGCTGATCACATTGGACATACAGTAGACAAGTGAATGTTACCGTCAACAATGAGACAGGTTAGACCCATTAGTACACAGCAAAAACACAAAAGACGCATTTTTCCAGATGCAATGGACTGCAGGAAGCAGAAGACTCACATGCAACAGACAACATGCCAACTAATACAAACTGTTGAAACTGAGACCAACAGATCATGCATGAGAAAGTGATTAAGAGTCACCACTGTGAAGACAACATGGACAATGTTTGGCTGAAAGGCTAGATGAAACAGTATGTACAAAATTGACAGACATGGAATGACATGATAAAATTGTTGAAAGCAACTTTGTAAATCTAAACATTTCTCAATGTCTTTTCTGTGTATGAAAACTCTGAAAGACATCTCTCATTTGTCAATTTTAGCAAAAAATAAATTTGTATCATCACTTATGTCCTTTAGGGTTGCAACCTGGATTGCAAAGCTCCCAGCAGGATCAGTAAGGTGCGTCTCTGTTGGGATTACACAGATTTATTCGCACTGACACAGAGATTATCAGACTAGCTTTGTGAAACTGGGTTTAACTCAATGACATTCAGTATTCTCAGTGCTGGTTGGGTTAACCTACAGTAGAAACATTGGGCTCAGACGTTCAGAGAGAGAAAAAAAATTAAAATTTAGACAGACGTACACTACCTGTCAAAAGTTTTTGAACAGTAAGATTTTTAATGTGTTTTTTTTTTTGTTTTTTTTTTTAAAGTCACCACTGCTGCTCACCAAGCCTGCATTTATTTCATACAAAATACAGCAAAAACAGTTTTGAAATATTTTTACTATTTAAAATAACTGCTTCCTATCTGAGAGCATTTTAAAGTGTAATTTATTCCTGTGATTTCAATGTTGAATTTTTAGCATCATTATCCAGTCCCAGTCAGAAATCATTCTAACTTTCCGATTTACTACTCAAAAAAAACATTTATTATTATTATATTGAAAACAGCCGAGTAGAATTTTTTCAGGTTCCTTTGATGAATAGAAAGTTCAGAAGAACAGCATTTATCTGAAATAGAAATCTTTTGCACATACAAATTATATAAATCATAAAGAAATCATTATCAGTACATTATCAGCATATTAGAATGATTTCTGGAGGATCACATGACACTGAAGACTGAAGTAATGATGCTGAAAATGTAGATTTGATCACAGGAATAAATAACATTTTAAAATATATTCTAATAGAAAGCAGTTATTTTAAATAGCAAAAATATTTCACAATTATTACTGATTTTGCTGTATTTTGGTTCAAATAAATGCAGGCTTGGTGAGCAGAAGAGACATATTTAAAAAAAAACTTTGAAAAACTTACTGTTCAAAACATTTGACCGGTAGTGTATATTAACACGTAGCAGATCTATACAGGTGGAGCTGGGAAGTTGGAAGGTTTCAGAGGAATCAGTCTGCACCATCTAGTTTCATGACACATACTGAAATTTTGCATGCACTATAGCCTGTTTCTTAAAAAAAAAAATAATAATAAAAATAGTAGGTAGTATAAATGTAAAAAGTGCTGGTACTCGTCAATACTAAAAGTCACAAAACATGGTCTTCCAAAAATGAACAATCTTGTAGTGGTTTCTTTGTGATAACTCTAGTAGGTACTATGGCATTACCAACCAATTCAATTTCTTCATGTCGATCTACAGGAGAAGGACTAAGCACCGACCTTTATAATAAGTATTAATGAAGCCATCAACTGTTAGCACAAACAGTGACATGCCAGCATAGCACACATACAGTAAAAGGAATGTTAGTTAGCATGAGGATGCTGATGAATGAGTTACACACAGGTGTTAATCGGATCCAGTGTCATACAGAATTTTATACTTCTCACTGCAGAAAACCGCAGGACTTCCAATGAGGCCGTGTGGCTGCGGTCGGTTCTTACAGGGAAGCCTAGGACTTACATGGGGGCTGGAAAACGACAAGGGTCCTCTGCCACGGCCAGATGAAGCCTTCCCACGACCACCTGCCCCAGCACCGGATCCTCTTCGGGACTGTTCGTGGTCGAACTCCAGATCCTCCAATCGTTGAGTGAGAGCCAGTTTCTGCTGAATGGCCATCCGCAGGAGGGAGTTCAAAGTCTTCTTCTCATCTTCTGCTGCAGCCAGCTGCCTCTGCATGTCGTCCAATTGTGTTACATACTCATCACACCTAAAGAAGAAAAGTAGTGGAAAAGAGCAAGAGAGACTTAGTTACCCCAACTGATTTTTGGACATAGAAGGGATTTCTGGTTCCCGCAGTACCTGGTGGCAAACATTGCCCTGAGAGAGGAGAATGTGGCGGCATCTTCTTTAAGAGCCTTCAGCTCGTTCCGCAACTTCATCATGGTTTCGGTGACCATGGCCTTTTCGTTCTCATATTTGCTCTTTAGGTTTGCCAGGGCAACCTCAGCTGTCTAAAAGGAGACAGAACCACAACACAGTTCAGAAAATTGATAGTCTACAACAGGGATAGGCAACAACGTCAGTATCCTAGAGTAAAGCTCCAACCCTAAAAAAAAATCTGCTTGTTCAGGTATGTTTGATTAGAGTTGGAACTAAACTGCAGGTCATCGGCACTCCAGGACCAACGTTGCCTATCCCTGGTCTACAAGAAAATGATATTCCTGCATCATAGACACACATGCCAAGCTAATCGTTTTTATTCTCACCTGTTTGTTGGCCTTGAGCACCGTCCTCAGCGTGGCAATCTGTTCTCGCTTAGTGCTCAGCAGGGACTTGAGCTTCAAAATCTCCTCCATGCAAGCAGCTTGGTCTTTATCCGCCACCGCGGCCAACTCTAGAGACGCAACTCTTTGCCTGGATAGTTCTGTGGTGCGGTCCACCGCCTTCTGCAAGTGGCGTATCTGATCCCGAATTATTGCTACTAGGTTGTAGATGTCCATTGGTTCAGGACGTGGATCTTCTCTAACCGGAGTTCCAGAAGTTGAGCTGTCAGAAGCGGTGGAGGTGGACCTGGGTGCCTCGGATTTGCCGTCGGTGGTTTGCGTCAACGTAGACTGAAGATCTTTACCCTCCGTCTTGTTTCCTTTACCCTCCTTGTAAAAATCAAGCATGACACGATTCGGGGTTTCGTTGTTGCACATGCAGACATGGTGGTAGAGGTTCGCAAGCTCTTCACTGAAGGCAACAAGCTCATCCTGGGCAACGCTGAGACTTCCTTCTGTCTCGCCTGCAACCGCACTCACTTCCTTCAGCTCCTTTTCCAACCGAGCGACTTGGTCGCGGTCTGCACGGCTGCTGCTCTCCAACTGAGACACTTGAACACTGAGGTCCCGCACTTGTCCCTCCAGTCGTGCCCGTACCTCTTCATGCTCGTCCTTCATCTAGAAGAATCATGCATAATCATGTTGCCATGTTGAAATGTATCAAAAAAATAATTTGAACAAAACCTGACTTCTCAGTCCTACTCACCTCATCATGCTCTGATTTTAGTGCCTTAAGCTCCTCTCTCAGTTCACCTGCCTCTGCTATCGCTACCTCATACTTGCAGCGAAGTATTTCTGGCCCATTGATGTCCAGCTCATAATAGTCCACATCATTGTCCTCTCGACTGTCCCGCTCTCGCTCACTGTCCAGGGCTGACTGCCTCTCCTTGCCTGCCTGTAGTCTTCTCATTACGCCCAAATCATCACTAAGTCTCGTCATAGCTTCTTGCTGTTCGGCTAATGCTCCTCGAGCATGCTCTAACTGCTTCTGAGAGTCCTGTAAGGTGGTGAGAAGAGCAACCTTTTCTCGCTCCACCTGCAAGGTGAAATAGAGGGGTAAGACATTACATTTTAAGTAGGGTGCGATTGGTGAATTGATTATGAGATTTTCCAAATGCATCACGATTCTCTCTGGAATCGATTGTTAGATTATTTTTTAACAGCAGATGGCGTGCTAATCTAGTTTTTAACAGCACGCTCAAATACTCACGAAGAAGAGCGCTGAAAAACGCTCTTGCAGAATGCTTTTATGACACGATAATTTACTCACCCCCCTAGTCATCCAAGATGTTCATGTCTTTTTCTCTTCAGTCGTAAAGAAATTATGTTTTTTGAGGAGAACATTTCAGGATTTCTCTCCATATAGTGGACTTCAATGGTGCCCATGAGTTTGAACTTCGAAAATGCAGTTGAAATACAGCTTCAAGGGGCTCTAAACAATCCCAGCCAAGGAAGAAGGGTATTATCTAGCGAAACACTTGGTTATTTTCTAAAAAATAATGGATAATTTATATACTTTTTAACCTCAAATGCTCGTCTTGTCTAGCTCTTTGTGAACTCTGTGCATTCTGGTTCATGACAGTTAAGGTATATCGAAAAACTACCATCTCATTTTCTCCTCCAATTTCAAAATCTCCAACCCAGTGTTTACAAAAAAAAGGTAAAACAGTGATGTAGGACGATTTTGAAGTTGGAAAAGAAAATAAGATAGGAGTTTTAACTGTCTTGAACCAGAATGCACAGAGTTCAGGCAGAGCTAGACAAGACGAGCATTTGACATTAAAAATTATATAAATTGTCAAAATAGCCGATCGTTTCACTAGATAAGAGCCCTTCAAACCTGGATTTAAACTGCACTACATGGAGAACGTTTTTTTTTCTTCTTTTCTTTTTATGACTAAACATCTTGAATAACAAGGGGGTGAGTGAATTATCTGTACATTTTTGTTCTGGAAGTGAACTTCTCCTTTAATGTAAATGCAGTGCCATCTGCCATTAAAAAATTAAGCTCAGAATCAATTCGAGAGAGAATCGCGATCCATTCGGAAAATCCCAGAATCGATGCAGAATCATTTCTCGATTTGCGATGCAACGATTTATTTTCCCAGCACTAATTTTATTGGATTGGAACAAGGTGACTATGTCAATGAGGTTGACCAAAATGCCGAAATCTAATCAAATGCAAAAGGAGTGCATACCTGTAAGAGCTGTTGCTTGAGTTTCTGGATTTCCGAAATGTTCAGCTCTGTCAACAAGTCATCCACAAGACTTGGTGCAGGACGGAAGTTTCCATCTCTTTTGGGTGAAGACAATCGGTTATCTTCATCGGTAACGTCGCTGACTTTAGCGAATCCGTTTTCAAACGTCAGAATTGCATCGTCGTTATTTGGTTCGTCTGTGCTCAGTTTGAGCCCATCCAATGAGCTGGCAAGGAGGGAGTCTCCCAGGGTCATGTGATGTGTCAGTTCTTTCCGAAGAGCTGCTTTCTGCTCCCGCTCTGTCTTTACGGTTTCTAGAGCCTCTGTTAGCTGACGCTCTGCTATTTCGCGTAACCGAACAGCGTCCTCTAGCTGGCTATTCAGGTACTGCAATTCCTCTTCCAAACGTCGGTTCTCATGCTTAAGTCCCTCGAACTCCACCTTTGGAGGAGATCAGAGATTTAGAAGAAACAAACCAAAGACAAGAAGGTGATGGTGCATGGTCTGGTCCTTGTGGGACTGGAATCAGCCACCTTTCGTGATCAATGGTCAGTGCTACTAACCTGACCCTGTTTAAGGGTGGAGACTTGTTTTTGAAGGCTGATGTTCTCCTCCTCCAGTTCAGTGTAGTCTTGCAGCAGACGAGACTCTCGGATTTTGTACTCTCGAATGTCGTCACGCAGACGACTGCGCTGCAGCTCCACGATCTCATTATTCTTAGGGACACAACAAACTTTAGTTGACAAATGACTGATATAGATGTACATATAGAGCATAACCTTACGGGGGCATAACTTACTAGGTTTGTTCAAAAGTTTACACACACTTGATTCTTAATACTATGCACCTGAATGATCCACAGCTGTGTTTTTTGTTTAGTGATAGTTGTTTATGAGTCCCTCATTGTCCTGAACAGTTAAACTGGCTGCTGTTCTTTAGAAAAATCCTTTAGGTCCCACAAATTCTTTGGTTCTTTCAGCATTTTTGTGTATTTAAAATGGCCTTTCCAAAAATGGCTGTATGATTTTGAGAGCCATCATTTCACAATGAGGACAACTGAGGGACTCATATGCAACTATTACAGAAGGTTCAAATGCTCACTGATGCTCCAGAAGAAGAAGAAAAAAAAAAAAAAACTATGCATTAAGAGCCGGGGGGTGAAAACTTTTGAAAAGAATGAAAATTTGTATATTTTTCTTATTTTGTCTAAATATAATGTAAGACAAAATAAGTAAAATTTACCCTGATCTTCAAATTCCAAAAGTTTTAATGAATTGTGCATCAGTGAGTGTTTGAACCTTATGTAATAGTTGCATATGAGTCCCTCAGTTGTCCTCAGTGTGAAAAGGTCAATTTCAAATCATACATTCATTGTTGGAAAAGGTTCAAATACACAAAATTGCTAAAAAAAAAAAAAAAAGAATTTGTGGGGCCTGAAGGACTTTTCTGCAGATCATCAGGCAGTTTAATTGTTCAGGACAAACAAGGTGTGTGTAAACTTTTGACTGTATGCAGGTTTATTAAATCCAATACTACAGCACAAACCTCTCTCAGCTCAAGTGCATGGGTGGCCAGACGTTCGTTCTCCGACTGGGTGCTGGTGAGAGTGTTTTTTGTTTGTCGTAGGTCAGCCTGCAGTTCCTGCACTCTCTGCTCATAGTACGCCTCTTTAGATGCCGACTCCAGGATGAGGGACTCCTCCCTGCTTTCCCCGTCTGCAGCCACCTTTCTATGGGTGGAGTGAACCTGGCCATATGCCTGTATGAACATGATCGGGAAGAGAGTAGAATTATGTATCAAGTCTATTAAATTCTAAAGAGGTGTCTATTAACAAATTACTTATATTGTTGGGTGGAGGCTGGATGAGGACAGACTTGAAATTAACAGCGCTGATGGATATTAATCTTTACTGTACTAAAGAAACGCTATGGGATATATATAGGCAAAAAGTTAAATATTTACATCTTTTTAACCATTTTTCTTCAGATTTGCTATAAAAATGCACAAAAAAAATTGTTCCATTCTGTCTAGGCCTATGTTAGACACTGAAACCAAATCTCAGGATTCCCACAGACAGTTTAGTTTGATGTACATGGGTCATTTTCTAAGACTCAAGATGCATTTCTTGCAAACTGATGATGTAACCGGCTAGAGACAAAACTAGTGGAATTCTGTCCAAAAGCTCTTTTTAATCAAACGTTCCATCTCTTTCTTTTCCCCCTTAAATCTGTGTGCCAGTCTGAATGATGTCATTGGCATGCTACAGTCTGACTAAGTTGCCACACACACAGGCAACCATGGCAGCACAAGCCAGAAATGTTAACAGCTCCATTAGTGCTGGTGGCCTGGCTGAATGGCTAACAGAAAGGCATGAAGGGATCACTGATCTATGATGGACAAAGCACACTGATGAATTCCTAACAATCTGACAGATACATCAGGGCGTTTCTTCAAATATGGGCATGTTTGGCCCTGGGGATTTAAACTTAAATTAAACACACTTCACACTCTCAAGGGTTTAATTTACACTACCAATCAAAGGTTTTTGAACAGTAACATTTTTAATGTTAAAGTCTGCATTTATGTCATCCAAAGTATAGCAAAAATAGTAAAATTGTAAAATATTTTTACCTTTTAAAATAACTGTTTTCTATTTAAATATATTTTAAAATGTAATTTTTTCCTGAGATCAAATCTAAATTTTCAGCATCATTACTCCAGTCTTCAGTGTCACATGATTCTTCAGAAATCATTCTAATATGCTGATTTGTTGTTCAAAAAACTTTACTATTAGTATAAATATTTAAAGCAGTTGAGTAATTTTTTTTCAGGATTCTTTGATTAATAGAAAGATCCAAAGATCAGCATTTATCAGAAATAAAAAGCTTTTGCAACATTATACACTACACCATTCAGTGTATATCATATAGAGTCAGTATACACACATATATATACATATATATATAAAAATTGATCAAATGTGATGATAAATACATTTATAATGTTACAAAAAAATCATCTCATATATGCTGTTCTTTTGAACTTTCTATTCATCGAAAAAAAAAAATTCTACTCAGCTGTTAATAATATATAAACATTTAATATAAAAGCTGTTAATAATACATGTTCTCTGAGCAGCAAATCAGAATACTGGAATGATTTCTGAAGGATCATGTGACTGAAAATGATGCTAAAAATTCAGCTTTAATACCAGAAATAAATTACATTTTAAAATATATTCAAATAGAAAACAACTTAAAATAGTAAAAGTATTTCTAAATTTGACCGTCTTTGCTGTTGCTTTGGATTAAATAAATGCAGGCTTGGTGAGCAGAAGAGATCTCTTAAAAAAAAAAAAAAAAAACATTAAAACTTACTGTTCAAACACTTTTGACTGGTAGTGTATCCACTAACAATGTTAAACAGTCAACATACATGCATAATCCAATAATAATATAAAATACATTTTCACACAATAATCCCCATAATTTTGGTTTTTAGAATTTTTTAATGTAATATTTTGGCTTATAATTGGACGCAAGTAAAACAATAACATTTAAAGTGCCAGTTCACCCAGAAATGAACATTCTGTCTGAAAATTCAAGTTTTTCCAAACCTGTATGAGTTTCTTTCTTCTGTTAGAAGATATTTTGAAAAATGTTGGTAGCCAAATAGTTAAAGGGACCACTGATGTCACTTGGACTGTTTTAGCCATGTCCTTACTATGTTTCGGGGCCTTGACCGTGGTAGTTCCCTTGCTGTCTATGCAGGGTCAGAAAGCTGTCAGATTTCATCAAAAATATCTTAACTGTGTTCTGAAGATGAACGAAGGTCTTACGGGTTTGGAATGACAAGAGGGTGAGTAATTAATGACAGAATTTCATGTCTGAGTGAACTAACTCTGTAACGGTAGCCATTTACTTCTATAGTATCCCCCTCCCCATACTATGGAAGTCAATGGCTACCATCAACCATTTGTTTGCCAACATTCAGAAGCAAGAAACTCTTACAGGTTTAGAACAAATGGAGGGTGAATAAAATAAATGGCATAGAAATCCTGTAAATTGATGAAACGTCTGTTAGCGACACCATCCAATAATAATAATATCGGAATGTGTGAGAGACAGAAAGAGCCGTGGAAATGGTGTCAGCATTAAGTCCTCCTCCTGCCACAGCAGCTGCTGCTAAGAACTGGCAGCTGTCCACCTGTCACTCCGGGTTGCCAAGACATTTCTTTAGAACTTTTTTCTGATTCTAGAACAGGGATTCCATGGATGAAGGCCATGCCAACAACACACAGACCTCCAACACTGTTTGCTTCTCTCTGTGTTCTCAAACTATTGATAAACAAAGACCTTTAATAAAGACCTTTAATATGAGGTCTTTAATAAAGACAACACAAAATTTCTGCGTAGCATTAATTGATTACTTGTGTATCTGTTAATAAACTTACAATTCTCAGTACTGCTCTGTTTAAACTCAACCAGAGTTGCATTCACAGCTTACTCTCTGTATAACCAGTACTGAGAAACGGCCTTGTTAAATATATCCATGGCACTGCTGTATAAGGCTGCCATTGAGACTTTAGGAGCAAGATTAATCTGTGACGTTAGACGCTTGCACAGACTTCTACAGCGAGCAGTTTGTCACCGTTTTCAATTTCTAATGGATTTTAGAAAAGCTGTTTTTAGTTTACGAATCATGTAAGGTCAATAAGTAAAGAGAATGAAGAGTTAAAAAAAAAATATTTGACTGATCAGGCAAGTAATCAGTTGACTTTGAGTTCTTAGTCACAGATTTTTTTTTTTGGAATCGCACACATTTGATGTCTATTTGCAATTTATACACACTACCAGTCAAAAGTTTTTGGACAGTAAGATTTTTAGTGTTTTATAATGTATTTGATCCAAAGTACAGCAAAAACAGTAACATTTTGAAATATCTGTAACATTTCAAATAACTGTTTCTATTTGAATATACTTAAAAATGTAAATTATTTTAAGCTAAATTTTTAGCATGATTACTCCAGTCACATGATACTTCAGAAATCCTTCTAATATTCTGATTTGCTGCTTAAAAAACATTTATTATATTTATTACATTTATTATTATTATGTTGAAAACTGCTGAGTAGAATTTTTTCAGGTTTCTTTGATGAATAGAAAGTTCAGACGAACAGCATTTATCTTAAATAAAAAAAAAAAAGTTGTGACATTATGTCTTTATTATCACTTTTGATCAATTTAAAGCATCCTTGCGAAATAAAAGTATTCATTTCTATAATTCTATCAATTTTACTGACTCTAAGCTTTTGAATGTTACAAACTCTTTTTATTTCAGAGAAGTGCTGAAATTTCGATCTTTCTATTCATCAAAGAATAAAAAAAAATACTTAACAGTTTTAAATATTGATAATAATAAAAGATGTTTCTTGAACAGAAAATCAGCATACTGGAATGATTTCTGAAGGATCATGTGACACTGAAGACTGGAGTAATGATGCTGAAAATTGAGCTTTGAAATCACAGAAATAAATTACATTTTGAAATATATTCAAATAGAAAACAGCTATTTTAAATAGTAAAAATATTTCACAATATTACTGCTTTTCTTGTATTTTGGATCAAATAATTGAACGCCTTTAAAAAAAAAAAAACATTTGACTGGTAGTGTACAAAAACAAGAAAGTAGACTTCAAATAATATCAACACAGGCCTTATAAATCAAAACTGCTACTCTAAAAACCCATTTGAAATTCCAAAGGGAATCCATGGTGAATTATTCTTCCGGGTCGGCCTACAAATTGACGTCATGACTGATCTTCTCTAGCAACAACAAAAACGCTTGCCAACGACAGCTGATTCAGAAACCAGACAAGCGTCGCTCTATGTGAGAAAAGACTCGGTTGTCTCAGAAAGAAAGGCCTTTTCCCCCACAGAGTAGTTTGACAGAAGCTTGGTTTGCAACTCTAATTAGATTTAAACCAAGTTGATGTTAAACTGCTGTGCTGTCAACACAGTGTATTATCAGATATTAGCCGACTTTGATCTGACTCAAGATTTCAGCCATTTAAGTGTTGAGAGCACATAAAAAGTAGTCAAACATCAACTTGGCTTAAATCTAATTACAGTTTACATATCTCTTTTTAAATAGCAAATGCATTAAAGATGAGCAAGACTGGACCGATTAAAAATATCTTCTACTTCCTAAAATATTGCACGGGTAAGTCCTAAGTTTTTAAATACATTTCTCATAAGTTACAGAAAACAGGAAGTTATGGGGAGAGGAACAGAACCAGCTTCTTGCAGCCAGACAGAAATAAGCAGTTTTTATGTAAGTTTAGGGACGTCTACCTAAAATATATACCATATTTTCCTGAATATAAGTCACATTATTTATCATCCAAAATGTGATTATAATTCAAATCAGCTTATAAATGCAGCTAACATCGTCGCATCAGATCACACATTTGTTTTCATCCTGAATGAGAGTTTTTTTAATACTTTACTATTTTTTTATTTCTGTTCTATTTTTAATACAGTTCAAATATGAAGTTAAAAGGTGCTAAAATAAATAAAATGTTACATTACATTATTTCAGAATGCAATAATAAAATGTGACTTATGCATCGATGCACTTATTTACGTTATTACTGTACATGGTGTCATCTATCTACAGTCAGCTGTATAGAAAACACTAAAAACGCAAAAATGTAGATTGTAAATAATCTCAACTTTTGTCCATTTAGATGCAATGACTTGGCAAATACAGTGACTAAAAAGTGTTACAAGCTGGATTCAAACCTCTGTCACTCTCATGAGCACTACAGGTCTCATGACGGTAAGATTTTTAATGTTTTATAAAGAGGTCTCTTCTGCTTACCAAGTCTGCAGTTATTTGATCCAAAGTACAGCAAAAACAGTACAATTTTGAAATACTTGTAGTATTTCAAATAACGGTTTATATTTGAATATATTTAAAATGTATTTTAAGCTACATTTTTAGCATCATTACTCCAGTCACATGATCCTTCAGAAAACCTTCTGATATTCTGATTTGCTGCTCAAAAAACATTATAATTATTATTATGTTGAAAACAACTGAGTAGAATTTTTTCACATTATTTATATATAAGTCACATTATTCATGATCCAAAATGTGATTACAATTCAAATCAGCTTATAAACGCAATTAACATCATCGCTAAACTTGTGCAAAGAGCACTCATTTGTTCTGAATGAGAGAGGTTTGTTTTATACTAATAATATGAAGTTAAAAATGTGCTAAATTAAACAAAATGTTACATTAGATTATTTCTGAATGCAATAATAAAACGTGACTTATGCACCGATGCAACTTGCGTAGTTTTTTTTTTTTTTTTTTTTCGCAACAATGCAATTTTATCCTAATGTGACTTTTCATTAAAATATGGTAATACAGTTACAGATTAGTGATGAATACACTTATTTAAGTTATTACTGTACATGGTGTCATCTATCTACAGTCGGCTGTATAGAAAACACTAAAAACACAAAAATGTAGATTATAAATAATCTCAACTTTTGTCCATTTAGATGTAATGACTTGGCAAGTACAGTGACTAAAAAGTGTTACAAGCTGGACTCAAACCTCTGTCACTCTCATGAGCACTACAGGTCAATATGTTGAACTAAATGCACTCATCATCGCTAGTCCTTATCATGATCATCAGGTGGAAAAACGCATCTACACTGTTGAACTCTACATCAAACATGTTTAATCAGATAAAGCTACAAATCTTGATCAAAAAGAACGTTCCATTTAGAAAACTGCCGTTTTTCCCTCGCTAGACTTAAAAAACCTCAAATATTTACTTCTGCTTCTTTAAATAGTCACAAACCCTATAAACCACACCAGTCTGTAGATAGGCTGTATCAACTGTGTGGTGAGGGAGTCCCACCCCTGCACAGCTGTGGACCCACCACACTGCTGGAGGCTCTATTCTGATCCCTCATGTTGAAGGAGACGACAATTTACCCTTTTTTCACGCTTTAAACCCTTTCTGATGGAATGAACAGCTGACAAAGTACTTCATGGTTAAGACACAAAACCGAACATTTGCCACCGTTTACTTGACATATGACTGTGATGCGCTTAGAACCTTCTGCAATTTAAATATGAATGTTCTGCGTGTCTCTGTTTGAATGAATGGCGCAGAAGCGCGCTCCGTTTGGTCACCTCAATATATGAGTACATGAACAATCTCTAGAACTGCTCTGGAAGTCACTTCATGAGCATGTACTATTTCTTTTGAGAAAAACCAGTATCACAAACAAATAGAAACTTAAAGGTCTTCACAGCAACCTTACAAAATAAAAGTTTGGTTTAACTTGAAGAAACTGTGACAGAAATGTATTACTTATTGTAATGACAGTGCTACTACTACTACTAATAAAATTATTATTAAAATATTATTTTTTAAGGAATATTTACCAGCAAAAAAACAGAAATACAAAACAGTATTTTTAAAAATAATTAAATAAAATAATTATTAAAAATAAAAAAAATAATTAAATTCATTCTTCATTAAACATGCTTTTGATTATTCAAATTTAATGAAACCATTCAAATTGAATCCAGAAAATTAATGGAAAATACAGAATTTGGTAAAAAAAATAAATAAAAAATAACTGAATTTGAGAAAAAAAAAAAAAAAACAGTATTTTATAGGGCTTTAAAAATGTTACAAATTTTCAAGATTTCAATTTATTATACATGCTTTTTATTAATATTTGATCATTTAAACATTAAAACAGAGTTTAGAAAAACTAAAATGAAAAAAAAAATGAATTTGGAAGAAATAAAATGGATTTCATAGGGCTCTAAATATATTGGAGACATTATCAGTACTGGCCAATCATAGCATAAAATGCAGTGATTATTATATTACTGAAGAAAAAAAAAATCAATATATATACCATCTTGTTTAAAATCTTGATCGAAGTTGATAGTAAAGACATTTATAATGTTACAGAAGATTCCTTTTCTAAATAAATGCTGTTCTTTTGAAGTTTCTATTCATCTTTAAGCCCTAAACAGAAAATCTATCACAGTTTTCATACAAATATTAAGCAGCACAACCGTTTTCAGCATTGATTTTAATGGGAAATGTTTTTTGAACAGCAAATCAGCATATTAGAATGATTTCTTAAGCATCATGTGACAATGAAGACTGGAGTAATGATGCTGAAAATTCAGCTTTGCATCATTTTTGGATTTTTGATCACATAAATGCAGCCTTAGTGAGCAAAAATACTTCTAAAAATAAATCGTATTCACTCCAGCCTTTTGAATGGTAGTGTCAAACATTTTTTCAGTTGCACATATTTTCTAATTGGCATAAAGCATGTAGAACTCTAGATTGTTCTAAATAAGACTGTGTCTTACTATGCTTAGAGAGTGTTTTGAGAATGAGTTAACATACGCACGTGTGTGTGTGTGTGTGGGGTGGAGGTAACACAGGTGAGAGAGCAGATCTGATATACGTGGATGGGATTAACCCGTCTCCTCTTTTCACCTCACCCTCTGTCTGACCCAGCATGTCTGAGCCTTGATCACTACACCTATCTTTAATGCATTCTGCATGTGCACTCTCTCATGCTTTAACGTCAACATTTCACTCCACTGATCTGCAATCAGCATTTAATAGAAAACAGAAAAAGCAAAAAAAAAAAAAAAAAAAAAGTGAAAAACAACCTTACCATAAATACAAGAGAGTTCAGATTACTTCAATATAAGTTTAAAAACTTTTAAAAACTGTTTTGCCACACCGCACAACCATTTAAAATTAATTAGTGGAGGTAAAAATGGTAAACAAATACATAATTTAAATTCAAAATTAAAATTAAAAAGTGACTAGAAACAGGACCCAGTTATTT
>JAHKKF010504187.1:0-23794 GCA_019740295.1 Labeo calbasu
AAAATATAAATAAAATTATTAAAAATATTAATATATTACACTAGTATATTAATAAAAGCAAAATATCTGCACTTAAGTTGGCTCAACTGAGAAATAAGCTTTAAGTAATTTATAGGATATGCTGTAACTTTATAATTATTCTTATTTAAGAAAATAATTTTAATAGAGACTACATGGAATATTTGTACCTTTTCCTTTTTTTTTACTATTGACTTAATATTAACCATTTAAGTGCACACTACAAAAATAAAAAATAGTAGGTAGTTAAGGTAGTTAAAGATGGTGAGTGGTCACCATAAATGTCCACCTTCACTATAAAAAGTTTTCACCACAAGTCAACTACAAGTCATTTCAACTCATAAGTTAAGTCAACTTAAAAGTGCAAGTCATTTTAACTCGCTTTATTGTAGCGAGTTGAAATGACTTGTAGTTTTAAGTTGATTTAACTTAAAATTTTAAGGCAGCTGCTGAACTTAAGTTTTTAAGTTGAAACTGGTGAAAACGTTTTACAGTGTTCCCTTAAACATACTGAACAACATAATCAACAAATTAGGCAAACTACAGAACAAGTGTTTAGAGTTGTAAGCGGACAGAAGTTACAACAAATATTACTTTATTGGACATGAAAAATTACTTCAACTTAAAGTTGGGTTACACTCCTTAAAAACAAGATCAAATAAACAATACCTCTTGAAACCAACACACCTTTTATAGAACATGAGGCAGTTTTTTATATTTTAACAAATTTGAGGTAAAGAGTTTTTCTTTGTCATATACATTTTTTTCTCACAAAATATTTAAAAACATTGAACCCAGGGATAAAGCCCAAGAATGACAGAGAGGTTGATCCCTGCCTCCCCAAAAATGCTAGGTCTCTCTTTCTCAGTTGCTGCTCATTATGGTTGCTTCACAGTTCGTTTAAAAATATTGAGCTCATCACACCTTGGGGATAAGAAATATGAAATGGTGCAGAAAAGAGCTGGGTTTGGTTTAGAGGAAATCGGGAAAATTGCAGCTAGTATTTCACAAGCAGAACAGTTGCAGAACCCCAGCAAACAAACGAGTACAACACATGCAACCTCTCCCACTCACACACTCGCTAGAATTCATTACATCATTTCTTTTTGACCATTAAGTGCATTAAGTGTCATATATGGTTTTTGCCATAATTTCAAGTAAATAAATTGATGTCTGCAGAAAGAAGCAAATGAAAGGGTGCAAAGTCATTAACTAACCTTTGTAAATACTGGATTTGGTCTCACTTCTTCGATCCATTCACACTGTACTCCGTAGGCTTGCACTGGAGTGAATTCGAGCATACGCGTTAAGAGGCCTACAAACGCCGTAAAAGTAACCGAAAGATGTAGGGTCAGTGGATTACACGTAAGCAAGTTTTGGAAACAGCTGACCACCTCCGAGGTCAAGTGATACACACATGCCACAACATCCAAGTACCCTTAACCACAGCCCACGTCACATAAAGGTGAGAAATGTACAAGCAATCAAACAAAACAAAAATCTTCGAGAATCTCCACAATTCACTCATTGGTGCTTTCGCTTCGTCTCAGTTTGTGCAAGTGAGATCCACTGATAAAACAGGCCACGGCATATCTTGGCAGGACGGTACGCAACTCTACGACAATATTTCAGTCCTTTCCTTCAAAATCGAGCAGCAGTTCGTACTCAGTGGGGATCGAGAGTACCGTATGCATGAACTCATATAGGACATGACCACACAGGACAAGCGTACAGGATACAAGTCCAATATCAAGGGCAGAAGTCACACAAACATCCAAGCACCAAATTTTACAACACAAGGAGAAAAGGTTCAGTTCTGAATCCTTAAATGACCGCGACCCCTTTTGTTATTAGGAAAATAGCCTTTGAAATAGAATTTTTTTTAAAAACACCACACTGTTCATCTGGTCGGTATAACCAACGTGTTCTCGTATCAAATTGTTTCTTGTTTTCTCTAAATAGCATTTTATCAGAAATCAGTGCAATAGAGCAATTTCAGAAAACAAAAGAATATGTTTCAAAGCTCAGTTACCAGTCATTACTGTGCCTGCTCCCCTAAAGCCTTAGAATAAAATCCCCCTCCCACCCCGTGCCGCCGCGCCTGTCCGAAACCCTCCCAACAGCCCCAGCAAAACACTCACATTTAAGCAGAATTAGAAAAAGTGCAATCCTCCTTTTGAGGTAACAACCCTTCCCCTTCACTCATCGTCAAAGTCACGGAATGCAACATGGGTCTGCGTTTGGTCTGCACCAGAACATTAAGGCTCCTCTCCCCCCTCCACGTTTTACCACGCCTAAAAAAAAAAAAAACATAAAGTGGCCCACTGTGTTCGCAGCATGGCAGAGGATGGATAGCGGGGACTTTGTACTACAAAAACGATTTAAAAAAACTCAATAGATTTGATAGGCAAAATCTTTATCGTCACTTAAGTGAGGTCGAGATAAAGTTTGAAACGACAATCAAGATCTGAGGCACGAGGAAACCAACTTTTTTTTTTTCATATTCAGGACAGAGGTTGTAGACTCAAAAACTAAGGCAAATGTTTCAAGTTCATTTCCTTTCTCAAATAAAACATCAACATACATTTTAGAAAGAAATAAAATTACCCGAGCCTTAGCCTAACCCCAATCCTATCTTGACCCAAGAGTGCCGTATCATCTCAGTTCCGAAGCTACCCGAATTCAAGGTGCACTGTACCTATTGAATCGTCCAGCATTAAAAACCATGTGCAATTCGACAACTAGCTTGTACAGGGTTCATATAAAGCAACGATTAAGGCAATATGTGTCTGTGCTCCTTATATGGCTAACATACCAATACTCCAGCCTCAGTTTTGCAATTCACGCTGCTTGCTCTCCATTCCCTCTCTGTCAGCAGTGTCCTCCCTGAGTCGCCTAATTTCAACAGTCCCACCGAGGTATCCTAAAAGAGCACAAAGTTTGTGTGAATACTCCTAGGCATAGATTTCTCTTGTTTAACAGGCTCAGAAACTTTGGAAAACCACTCTGGAAAGAGTCCAGACTTTGGACGTCCAAGCAGTTCATCGTCTTTCTCTCTTCAAGAGGCAGACTCTATGTAAACGCCACCGAACGAATGAGTATAGAGCTAATCTCACACCTCGAATTTCTCTTCTGAACTGATAAAAAATAAACCCCACGGAAGGAAGGCACTTCTAAAGCAAAACAGCTGCGTCTTGCGATGAATGACTCGGTGTGGGAGTGCAATCGGAGGATATGTCCCCCGTTTGAATCCCGTTGAAACACGGGACGCAATTGCACGTTTTATGTATGTACCCAAGCGATTAGCCTTCGACAGTAAAATATGATGTCCGCTAACTATAAAAGCAAGTGCTAATGTGCCCCAATCTGGTGCAGACCGAACTAGACGCCATGACGCCATCTCAAAGCAGCATACAACTCTCTGTACATCTCCCCCCAGTCTCGACCTCCGCCATCTGCAAGCCCACCTCAGCCAATCTGGTGCTCCCCGCGGACAATGTGTGAGGAGAACTCGTAGCGGTCCTGGCTGCGGTGGCCGCAGATGTTGCACTCGAAGGGCTGGCGGAAGCCGTGGCAGCCCATGTGGATGGTGAACATGACATGGTCCAGGAAGAAAATGCGACAGTGCTCGCAGCGGAAAGAGCGCACCGGCCGCCCTTCCCCGTCCACCACCTGCATGGCTTCCCTCGCTGACGGTGAGCGCGGGCTCACCTTGGTCGGTAAACCCCCAGGGACCCCTTTCTCCCTGTCCCCTTCCATGTCCGTTTCTTTGGCGTGACTAGGACTGTGCCGCTCGCGCCCGCGGTGGTTCAAGCTTCCCGGTGGCACCGAGGTGATGACGCACTGTTCCTCCGCCATGCTCTCGGTGTCCGTCGAATCTTGGTAACCGTTGCTCGGCGAGGCGGCGCGGCTGCGGGTGGAGGGCGCATCTTCGTGGCCCTCGCCGGCCTCCCTCCCGGCCAGGCCCATGGAGATGCCCCCTGCACAGTTTAGACGCTGCCCTAGAGGGGTTATGTGAGGGTAGACGGAGCTGATGACGGGGGTGAACTCTGAGAGGCAGGCGGAGTGGGGAGGCATCCGCAGGGAGTGGGGAGGATCCACATCGTTGCTGCCTCCTCTCGGTCCCCGCAGGAAACGCCCTCCCATGCCTACTAAAGCAGCGGGGTCACCCTCAGGGTGCGAAAGCAACATGTCCCCTTCTTTATCAGGATTGGGGTCGAGTTCATAAGGTGCTTCGGATATATTCAGTCGCATGTGCTTTTCACCTAGAAGGTCAAGGAGCACCAGTATCATTGGCCTTCAGTAAACACTAGGTTGCATTAAGCAATAAGCAATACCATTTTCATAACATATTGCTTTTCTAATTCTAAAACCTAAACTGAGAAAATTTAGCAAACAAATACTTTACAAATACATTTTTTTACATAAAATATAAATTAAAAAATATAAAATGTATATACAGTTGAGGTCAAAAGTTTACATACACCTTGCAAAATCTGCAAAATGTTAATTATTTTAACAAAATAAGAGAATTCATTTTTTTTTTATTAAGTGCTGGCCATAATAATATATTTGACATGATGTTTAGTTAAAAAAAAAAATGTACACATCTTCATTCTGTTCAAATGTTTTCACCCCCAGATCTTAATGCATCGTGTTTCCTTCTGAAGCATCAGTGAGCTTTTGAACCTTATGTAATATTTGCATATGAGTCCCTCAGTTGTCCTCAGCGTGAAAATATAGATCTCAAAATCATATAGTCATTGTTGGAAATTGTTCAAACAAACAAAAATCCTGAAAAAACAAAGAATTTGTGGGACCTAAAGGATTTTTCTAAAGAAGAGCAGGCAGTTTAACTGTTTAGGACAAATAAGGGACTCATGAACAACTATCACTAAAACAAAAAAAAACAAAAACAAACAAAAAAAACAGCTGTGGATCATTCAGGTAACAACACAGTATTAAGAATGAAGCGTGTGTAAAGTTTTTACATTAAAAAGTTATTATTAATAATGATTTATTTTTTTGTGGACTATATGTAAACATCTTTTATGTATAATATCTTATATTTTTGTATGACCCCTCTTATTTTGGTAAAATAATGTATATTTTGCAGATTCTGCAAGATGTATGTAAAAGTTTTGACCCAACTGTATATACACAAGCATTCAAAATTTTAGAGGACAAAGGATTCAGTCCATGATTCAGACTGTTCACAAATTTGCACGTTTTGATACATGTTTCCTTTCTGTATAATCTGTACTTTGTCACTCTCGCTGCATGTAGTTCACTAGCTCACAACTTTTCACCCTAAATAGCAGAGCAGAATCGCTGTTCTACTTAGGTGCTCAAAGGAATGGGCTTACCCAGAAACTTCTGAGGTGTAGATCTCTTCCTCTTGGTGATGCTATTGGCCAGCCGATCAATGAAGGTCATTTTCTCTGAGGAGGACTGGATCAGAGGTTCAGACATCATCTCAACGTTATGGGAGTCTTCACCTGAACATAATGCCAATGTAGAAGCATGTTTTTAATAGAATAATGCGTGTTTGACTTCAAAAATGGCATTAGCCAAAACCAGTGACATTTCATACTGTTTTTGATACCACAGCAATAATTTATGTGGTACTGAATATACATTCAGTTTTTTGAAAAAAATCTCTCACCAGGGCTGCACTTGTTTGATCAAAAATACGGTAAAATCATTACTATTTTTAATTCAAAATAACAGTTCTCTATTTTAATACATGTTAAAATGTCATTTATTCCTGTGATGGTAAAGTTTAATTTTCAGCAGCCACTACTTCAGTCTTCAGTGTCACATGATCCTTCAGAAATCAATATGTTGATCAATATGTATTATTAATAATCACAACAGTCCTGGAACACTGACGCTTAATATTTCTGCGGAAAGCATAATTTTCCATGATTCTTTTATGAATAAAGTTCAAAAGAACAAAATTTATTTCAAATAGAAATCTTTACTGTCACTTTTGAATCAATTTAATATGTCCTCAATGAATAAAAGCAGTAATATGTGTTCAAAATAAACAAATAAACACATAAATGACACTGACCCCAAACTTTTGAACAGTACTGTACCCTTTCTTAATTAAAATTTTAAAAAGCTAAATCAAATGTAGTCTAATGTAAAATAAATTACTTATTTTGATTAGAAGTTATAATAATTAATAGTGATTCAACACTGTAAGAATTTGACTGCAGCATATATATTAAGCTACTTTTTAACTCTGTACTGCAAGGCATACAGCACAGTAATATTTTATATAAAACCACCTGTTTTTTTCTTTGCGTTTACAATCATACCTCTCCCAAGCATGTATTTTAATCACAAAGTGCTTTGGACCGTTCACGCGCGCAGCTACATCACCAGCTGTGATCTTCACAGAGCATGATCGCAATAACACCGGAGAGCTTTCAAAAGCTGCCGCCTGTCAGACAGCACTTGAGTACTGAATACTACGATACCGCAGAAAGACTGATATCATGCATTTGAACATCAACTTGGAGCTAAAGTACTGCTAGTTTTGTCCTCCCTAACATTTGTGTGAGCAAATATGGTTATTACCGTGTGCAGGCTGGGTGTTGTGAGCAGGCTGGTGGTCCAGACTCTGTAGGTAGCTGTGACAGCGCTCACGATGTTCTTCCAGGGTGCTCTGCTGCTTGTAGCTGCGGCCACAGTAACTGCACTTGTAGGGCTTCCCTACTGTAGGGGAGGACACTGAAATATCGAGGAGGCAGGATATGAGTGCATTTCACACAGCTTTGCAGGTGTTATGTAAACAAGAACGTTACTATGTTGATTTTGTGGCTAATATAAGGTGTTACCTACTTAAATTATTATGTAGAAGTGTAATATGTGACCACAAAACCAGTCATAAGTAGCACGGGTATATTTGTAGCAATAGCCAACAACATATTGTATGGGTCAAAATGATTGATTTTGCTTTTATGCCAAAAATCATTAGGATATTGAGTAAAGGATATGTTTTATAAAGATATTTTGTACATTTCCTACCATAAATATAGTGAAACTTAATTTTTGATTAGTAATATGCATTGCTAAAAACTTAATTTGGACAACTTTAAAGGTAATTTTCTCAAAATTTAGATTTTTTTGCACCCTCAGATTTCAGATTTTCAAATAGTTGTATCTCAGCCAAATATTGTCCTATCCTTACCATTATGACTGCTTTTGTGGTCCAGGATCACATATAAAAAAAACTGAAAAAAGAGGTAATATAATACTATTTACAGTATAATTACTAAATATGAATATTGCAATGACTGGTACAGGATTCATCATACCACAGAATTTCCCTTGTCACAATTTCCCCAAAAATGAAATGACACGCTGCTCATCTATGACGTTTGTGGAATAGGAAAACCTACAGACCGCATCTGTCCGTTCAGCTTTAGAGATGTGCGTCATTTCGGAGAAATTCATTACTATGTCAATTCTCTGAATATCTGCATTCTCATTCGAAGGACCTTACTTAGGCACTACAGGTGAATGCTCTTCATCATTCAAAAACACAAGCAGGATATCCTGTTTTCACAAAAGTCTAAATGTCATACTAGACCGCTGAATTTTGTTGTCTTTGACTAAAGCTTGATTACATAACCGATCGTTGACGATCGATGAAACTATCTTATTCTCACCTATTAGTCTGCTTGACAAGCTTTAGTAGAGCAACAGGTTTAAAAAGGACGTTTAGCAAAGTTCTAGGCAGAAAAATAATCACCACTTGCATCAAAGGAGAAATAGGTTAAAATGACCTTGACTACATTAATTTTTTCTCGGTGGCAAATCAAAAGGCTTTTTCCATCCCACACACTTTTCCATCCATTTATTTTCCAGCCACAAAGTTCTCTCTCCTTCCTTCTCTTTATTTCTCGCAAATGGCCTCTCTCAAACCACAAAGGCTCACCGGAGTGGGTGCGGAGGTGTCCTGTCAGGGCGTCACGGCGGCGACAGGCGTAGTTACAAAAGGGACATTTGAAGGGCTTCTCGCCAGAGTGGAGCTTGATGTGGCGCAGCAAGTTGCCCTTCTGAGTGAAGGAGGCCCCGCACTGGTTACATTGGAATGGCCGCTCACCTACCGAGACCAAGACTACCAGTTTTCCCACCGGCCCAAAAAAACAGCAGCACATATTTTCAAGCTAACATTTTTAAATAACTTGGATTTTTTTTTGACAAGAGTTAGTCAAGAAACACTTACCTGTATGGCTCCGCTTGTGCACCATTAGAACATTGGGTCCAATGCAGATCATCCCACATATATCACATTTAAGTTTCCCGTTGGGCAGCCGAATGGGACCTGGGGATGCGGGCTCAGAGCTGGCCATCTCCCCGCAGCCGCTACCGGCCTGCCCTCGCGTACCGCCGACCATCTCCACGCCACCATCTTCTGCCAACTCGCCCTTTTCGTCTTTCCATCCTTCATCCTTCTCCCCGACTCTCCTTTCCGCCAGCGGAGCACCAGCTGCCTCCTCGTCACTATACAGCTCCACCTTGATGGAGTTCGCTGGGAATGGAGAGAAACTTGTACATTTATTCACTTGCCACATGCTTTTAGATCAGTAAAACGAAATTTCAAATGCTGAAATTATTCAAGAACCTAAGACATAAAAGTGTGTTTAATGGAAAGAAACACTGACCACTGAGTGAACGGCTGGGTGAGGATTGTTGACTGTTTGGTGTGCTCACGGTGGGTCCTCTCAGCCCTGCGAAAAACTCCCGCTCTGTTGAAGAATCTCCACTACCTGAAAACATTAACATGTGCAACGGGGTTTAAAACGCTTTTTTGCATGTTTATATTTAATGCAAATTTTCTATAAATTATTTATTTTATCAGCATGATAGTTCAATTCTTTTTGGAATGTCTCAGTATTTTTTTTTAAATAAAAAATGTGGACACGGACATTTGAAACCTACTATATTTAGCTACATGCATGAAAAACAAAAAAAATAAGATCTGAAAAAGCACCTTACCTGACATGTACGAACGGCCATTGCAATCGTCAGCATTCATCATCACACCAGCTGCCTGTACCGAGAAATCATACAAAAAAATTCCTTATAAAGCATAAAACGTAAACACCTTGCAAAAAAACAACTTTTAACATTGCCAAAAAACAGAAAAGCAAGTTATTGAAATAACCTAAGTGCATGCACTGGTACATTTTACAATAATACAGTGTGCAGAAAGATCGCTAAAATATTTGCCTCTTCTGATTTCAACTGAAAAAATAAACTGGTTCAACTTGCAGTTTGTTATTTCTCCCTTTCCTGTGTGGTTGCACGGTTCGAGTAGCTGAATAATTTATGTGCACACACTGGTCAAGATCTCATTTCTAGCTCAACGGCTGAATTGAGTGTCCATTCTATAGAATTCGAGTCTTAAATGGAGAGCGCAGTGTGCGAGAAACTGCCCTCCCTTTAGCCTGTGACCTATCAGAACACAGGCTGACATCTAAAGCAACGATGATACCAAGCCAAATGCTGGGGTTTTTATGATTTGCTATTACTCAGAAATTTCCACATATTACGAGCCACTTTGGTACTGGAAACAAATGCAAACTTACTTAGCAAAACAAAACAAAAGTTTATGTTTAGAAAACCAACTATCTGAGACGTAAAACATGAGCCGTATTTAAAGAAAGCCTTCAACCTTTGGCATGTTGTGCAGCTTCGAATATGTTTTTCCTGTATGTCTATAAATAAAATATGACCTAAAATATTTCATATTGTCTAAAATTTAGACCCTCACACATACTGTTCCTTATGATTGGAAATGAAGAGTTCAGATGCAAAAGTCTCTAATTTTCTTCTAAAATGAGCATTTTTATTAGGTTCCTCTGTGTAGGTTCAGTAATTTCACTTTAATGCACTGAATAAGTTCTTTTCATTGCAATTACAGTGAAATAACTGAACATAAACATAAGAGCCTGAGAAAAATGCTAATTTAAGAAATAATTTGCACAGATTGCACAGAGGCTTTTGCATCGGAACTCTTCAAATAGTAGGGGTAAAAAGTGGATGTAATATTATATACTAAATAACAACAAAACCACTATGGCACTTTCCTAAACAGTTCTAGTGCATGGCATATGTGGGAATAAATGGATTTGTAACAATGGATGTGCAAAATAGACCCCAGTCATAACAGCATTTTGAAATATACATAAACTTAAATAAGAGATAGATTTTACTAATGGCAAAGTAATGCACAAGGTGTTTAAAAAGCAATGAATTGCTAAAAGTGATTGAAAAACATGAAAAGTGACAGAGCTGTCAACATTTCTTTTTACACAGACGATGTATAAATAAATAAATATATATATATATATATATATATATTTTTTTTTAATTTCTCATTATAATACACTTTGGAACCAGACAAACACTCATTCTGAAGGACTTTGGATCTCTGGTATCAAAATTTAATTATTTATGGATTTTCATGGTTAATATGGATCAAAATTAACCTAAGGATGACAGGTGGGTGTAGTTTAAACAATTCAGAGATTCTAGACAGTTGTTATTAGACAGTTAGCTGACAAATGACATACTGCTTTCTTTTTAATTCTTTTAAACCTAGAATAAACACGGACTCTCAAAGACTATTATCTTTTATCCGCTTTGTGATGTAATATTTACAAATATATGATAATATATGATCAAAGTAAACACATTTGATTTGAACAAACGGGCCTTCGGAAACGTAACGTTAAGACCTGTTTGTGTCGTTCAAGACATAAAACATACACAGCTGCAACAGGCAGATCTCATGAATTCACAGTGCTGTCAATGAGTCTAATTACCGCAATAATCGAAAACAGCGCCTGTCTGACAGCAATCACACCATAAAACAACGCCTGACGACGAGAACATGATTGTCGTGCACGAGCACTCCTATGTTTAGTAACTTTTCATGCACCATCGTGCTGCAGAGAAGGACTGACAGCACGCAGAATCATGTCAATCCTGTCTGTCTGAAGCAACACTAGCTAGCAACCGCTGCTAACCAGCTAACGAGACGTGACAGCTCACAATAAGGCAAAGACATGGCTAAACTAACTCACAAACGAAAGAACTAGCGTTGCTGACAACGCAATCCAATCGGCAGCCTCCGGTCGTGAAATACAGTCGATCTTTAGACGTGACAAACTAAAGCGGAATTATGTTTCCTGAGAGCCCGCTGGCGTTGCTATGGCACCCAGCACTCGACAGATGCGTCTGGCCGTGTAAACCCTCCCAATCCGAGCATAGTTACCTGACCTAATGTCACTTTCCTTTAATAGCCGCTATCGATTTTGCACGGTGAGTAGTTTTTCTCACCTGACGATCGACTGTGATTGCAATATTTATACAGCAGAAGCGCCGTTTGTTTTCTCTGGCGAAGGCAGCATCTCCGGGATCTTTTACCTGAAACCCCAAACAACTTCCGGGCCCATGCCGGGATACAGGCCCGAATAACCTATAACCGAAAAACGCCTCTCAAACCCATGATTGGGAGAGATTATCGAATGCATCGATCCTCATGATACAGCTTACAAAATAAAAAGCAACGCAAAAGCTACAAAATATAATGTTATTACATTTCGATGACAGTGTCAGTAAGTGACGTTTTGCTGAATTTACGTAAAACAAATGACACAGTAATAATATTATAAATTGTAAAACCACTAATTACATTAATGTGCTTATCATTATTGTCGATATTTCAGGGAAACAAATTAATAAAAGTAGCATTCAAAAACAGATGTGTTATCATAAATAGTACTTTTTTCGTTTAAGCTCTTTGTGGGATTTTTGTTGGACGTATAATTAGAACAAATGACAGAGTAGGCCTGTATTCTAAATTCTAAAACCATTAATAGTTATATTAATGTAAATATTGTTGTTATTATTTCGATGGCAATGTCAGTAAGTGACTTTCAAAAAACAAATGTTTCCTATGATTTATCCGAAGTAATACTTTATTTAAGCAACCCTTAAGCACTTTCCTGTGTCAAACAGGTCAAATTTGCCTGTTTGTGGGAAATTTCTTTAAACGTATATAATTAGAGCAAATCATACAGTAATGATATTCTAAATTCTAAAACCATTAATAATCATATTAGTGTTCATATTAAAAAATGACATTCAAAAAGCAGGTGTGTTACTAAGATTTATCATAAATAAATAGTGTTGTCAAACGATTAATCGCGATTAATCGCATTCAAAATACGTTTTTTGTTTACATAATATATGTGTGTATATTGTGTATATTTATCATGTATATATAAATACACACACATACAGTATATATTCTCTGTGTAGAGTAACAAGTAATGTTTGTTTAAATGTGGGGATTTTGTTAAATGTACAATTAGACAAAATACGATACATTCATGATATTCTAAATTCTAAAACCATTAATAATTTCATTAGTGTGCATATAATTATTATTATTATTATTATTATTGTAGTAGTTATGTAGGCCTGTCCTATAGTAACATGCATATGATGCTTACATTAGAGAGTCATTTTGATGTACAGTCTCATATTCAGACTAGTAAATATCCTTTTATATTTAGTCATATAAGTTAATTTTATTTAATTCGTTATAATATGCGAATGACAATAACATTTATTTTTTTATTGTTATATAATTTTGTTTATTTATTTATTTGTCTTTTTTCTGGAAAAAAAATGTGAACAAAAAAATGTCCGGTCCCTGCAGTACTACTGCAGAACCCCTTGGGGTCGCCAACTCCTTGTGGATGACCGCTGTGTTAGGGTATAAAAACAACTCTTTTAATACTTAATGTTTCCACGAGATGGCAGAAAATCCTAAATTGTCCTCCTCGGGAAGAGCAACTCTGAACAAAAATGAACAACTCTTTTGTTCTGAAAGACTGACGTTTATTACATCAGATTAAATTTATGAAAGAGAAAAATACTGTTGTTCTCCAGCATGTGCAAATTAAATCTTTGTTTTTTAAATGCTATGTGACCCCAGAAGATCATTGTCTCTTTTTTGTCTTATGTCTAGCTAGAAGTATTTCATATGCCTCCTGGATCTGAATAAACATCTGTTGTGCCTCATCTTGTCTCTTGGGGTTGTGATCTGGATGCCATGCTTTCGCCAGTTCCCTATAGCTGCGAGTGACCTCCTCCAGGGAAGCTTCTTCAGACAATGATAATATCTAATTGCAAGAAAATATTATGACGACAAAAAAGTCATTATTTACCTTCTGATATGTAAAAAAAGCTGCAAAGTGAGAACAGTAAATGTTGACTACTTAAAACTGTACTGAACTCACCTTCAGAGCCTCCATTTCTTTTTTACTATACTCATTAAGGATTATTTCTAGAATCTTTCTCCAGCTTTCCTCATAGAAACCTCCTCCTGTCAAGACACATAACAGACGATACGGCAACAGCAAAAAATACTCTAGGAGTCCTCTGAGCCACGGAATGAACCAGAAGAAATCAAGCAGGGCCGCTATACAGTCCGATATGTAGTATAATGTGGCAGTGGTGTTGTGGAAAACACTGTATCCCAGCGGAGCAGAGAAAGCCAGCACACCTAAACTCAGACGATACAGACGAGGCCCTTGGGAAGATTAATACAAACTGGGTTAATTAAACAGTCTTGCAAATGATGCAACCCAAAGGTAAGACTTTACCTAGCTAACAAAAATATGTTCTAAGAATTTCCATTGTGTTATGACGACCTTATTTCTGGACGTTTTGCACTTAGACATCGTTTGGTCAGTTACCCGCTTGCGCGGTCATATTGGCGATACTCAGATGTAAACAACAGCATGGATTGCATGGTTAATGTACTACTGAATAGTTGTTCTGCTAATTTATGCTGTCTAAACCAACCTGAAAAAACGTGTGGAAGCTGCTAAATCATACAGAGAAGCGCAAGATTTTGACAAAGATATGCTTCAGCAGTATTAATTAAGATATTTCCCTAATATTTCACCCATGGGCGTCGGAAGCTAAATAAATGTGGGTGGGTCATCCCCCCAAAAAATTACTGGAGTATATGCCATTTTCTGTAGTATGGTGCCTTTTATGATGTTTATTGCCTCTATGGAGTAACGTGACAACACTACAAAAGACGGATAATCAAACATTTCCAGTAGCGTAAGCGGTAAAGCGAACAACTAGTGGTTTTTGACGCAAACGACCCGAGTTCGTGTCCGCCTGTTGCCGAAATAAGTCTTTTGCTTTTCACATCTCATTTTAGATTGGAAAGGCATTTGTTTTCAATAAAAATAAAAGTGAAGGAAATAATCTAAAAGTTTGATAGGCTTAGGTGTATCTGAGCAGCAGATACGCTCAGATGCTGTGTTACAGGAGTGCAGCAGGCGCGAATATTCCCTAAACACACCCAGTATAGACAGCGATGCGGTCAGGATCGTGGCGCCCGCTTCCTTTTAAATATTTTTGATGATTGCGCCTGATGCGCCCGCGCCCGCTCCGTCCACTCCTCCACCCCAGATGCTGCCTGTTCATACGCATGAGCATAGAGCTCAATCTATTAGCGGTTATTTTCCTGGTTCGACCGATTAGTACAGTACCGTTAGCTAACGTTCCCATTAGGTCCATTTTTAAAAATGTTTTCAAAACGTTTTTTATTGGTTATGTGAATGTTAAAGAGATAGTTCACCCAAAAATGAAAATTCTGTCATTAATCACTCACCCTCATGTCGTTCCAAACCTGTTTGACATGTTCATCTTCAGAACACAAATAAGATATTTTTGATGAAATTCGAGAGCTTTCTGACCCTCCATATAGACAACAATGCAACTGACATGTCCAAGGCCCCGAAAGGTAGAAAAGACATTGTTAAAATAGTCCATGTGTCATCAGTGGTTCAATCGTAACTTTATGATGCTACAAGAATACTTTTTGTGTGCAAAGAAAACAAAAATAACAACTTTATTCAACACTTTCTTCTCTTCCGTGTCAGTCTCCGCCATGCGTTCAGGAGAGTGCCACGATGAAGTCTGTTAGTTTGGAATGACAGAATTTTCATTTTTGGGTGAACATTTCATTTTATCGTTTTGCAAACATTATGGGACTGTTACTCTTAAATGTTTTCTGGAAATTCTGAATCAGGTAGTAGAATTTAAAAAATGTTAGATGAACTTTCAACTAAGATGTTTTTGTGTTAACATTTTGAGAACATTATAAAGACCAAGTAAATTTGAATGAACGTTCTATTAACGTAACTGCAAGAACATTTAAGAGAACGTTGCCAAAGCGTTAGCCAAAGTTCTTAGAACATTTCCTGTTAGCTAGTTTGACACACATTAAAGGGATAGTTCACCCAAAAATGAAAATTCTGTCATTAATTACTCACCCTCATATTGTTCCAAACCCATAAGACCTTCGTTTGTCTTTGGAGCACAAGTTAAGATATTTTTGATGAAATCTGAGTGCTTTCTGACCCTCCACAGACAGCCAGGGTCCTACCACGTTCAAGGTCCAGAAAGGTACCCAGATCATTGACAAAACAGTCCATGTGACATCAGTGGCTGTAATTTTATGAAGCTACAAGAATATTACTTTTTTGGGCTTTGAACATTCTAGTTGCATTGCTGTCTATGCAGGGTCAGAAAGCTCTCGGATTTCATCAAAAATATCTTAATTTGTGTTCCAAAGACAAATAAAGATCTTACAGTTTTGGAACAACATGAGGGTGACTAATTAAAGACAGAATTTTCATTTTTGGGTGAACTATACCTTTAAATGTCACCTGTATAGTGCGTCTTACCTAGTGGCTCTGGTCTCAGAGGTTTGAACGTGTTATGCTGCGCAGCGGTAACACTTCCAGCTATGCTGATGGGCAGAGGAGAGAGACTGCTGCCGTAGAAGATGGATGATGTGATGATGCACGTAATGAGGGTCTTCTGAAGGTCAGAGGTCTGCTGGCCCACAGAGGACACTAGATGAATACCTGCAGCTACACTCAGTGGCAGCACCAGGAGGTAGAAGAAGCTTAGAGAACTGAGGCTTATTAAAGCCACGGAGCCGAAGTAAATACCAACACAAATCTGTCCGGCGAACCGAATCAGGCCTACTGGTGGTGGTGGAGTGGCCTGTGGACGTCTGACGGGGGCTCTTTCTACTGGATGGTTGGCCTCGCTCACGTACGATGGGAGACGGAAGAACTCCCTTGCCCAGCCAATGCCAAAACCGCCAAAGGTTAGTATCCAGAGAAGAGCATGGCTGTCTCTGCCCAGGTAAATGTGATGAAGGCCAAGTGGGCCACCCATTGCCCACAAGGCATATGTGATCATGAGCTTTTTAGCCATGAGGTCATTCTAGCTGCACACAGGAACTTGAAAGAAAAAAAGTCAATCATTTTCAAGTTTAACCAATAACATGATGAAAACTGCTTAATAATAAAGTTTAAGAACAAGCATGTCATTCAGTTTTTAAAGGAAATATGGCATATAAGTCAAATTGAGAAATTTTTATTGGTTTTATGCTTTTTGGAGCTTGATAGCATTGGTCTGCATTTACTATATGAACAAGAAAAGCACAGAAGAAATAAAGTAATACAGGTTTGGTTTTGAGATGAGGGTGAGTAAATAATGCTTTTGATAATCACTCTTTTCACTCTCTCATATCACCCATATCACTGCTTTCAAGTTATAAAATCGTACAGCTCACTGTTCTCTTACCTGCGGGAACTGAGAGGTCAGACTTCATTCATATACCAAATTGTTTTAGAAGACTCCTGTAACATGGTCAGCACTAAAAATACAAGAATGCATGCAACAGATCACAGCATAACGGCATTGAGGTTAATTTTAAAATTTAAATCGTTCACTTTCTGAAAGTAATAACCTATGGACTTCCGTGTTTGCGTCAGGGTGGACTTTGGTCTGATGATGACACATGTAAAGAGCTGTAAACTTTGATTTACCACTGTGAACACTTTTCAGACATGGAACATTAGACATTTGCTTAAATGCACTACACTTATTAAATGTTTTTACAGTGTAAACATTCTGTGCCTTGCCCCTCAGACTACAACCTTAAACACATTTTTGTTAATCTACTGTACATTAACTTTTGAAAGTTTAGGCTTAGTAAGATTTTTTTTTTTTCCAGGATGCATTAAATTGATCATTTAATGATACAAGACATTTAATGATACAAAAGCTTATTTTTAACTTTTGAATCCTAGAAAAAATGTTTTTCACAAAAATATTAAGCAGGACAATAATAAGAAATGTTCTTGAGCACCAATTCAGAATATTAGAATGATTTTTATACATGGGCCAGTTTATATACATGGGCCAAAATATTTTTGCGGTTGTTAATGCCTATTATTATTTATAACAAAACTTGTTCCTAACACAATTTATTATTTTTTGAATAAGTTTCAAAGAAATGCACGTAGTTACATATGAAAAGAGCAATAATATATTGATTTACACTACCATAGATTTTTTGTTTTTTTCAAAAAAGTTTCAACTTTCAACTTCTGCTCACCAAGTCTGCATTTATTTGAACCAAAGTACATAAAAAAACCTGTAAAATTCAGAAATATTTTTACTATTTAAAATAAATGTTTTCTATTTTCTATATATTTTAAAATGTTATTCATTCCCGTGATTTCAAAGCTAAATTTTTTGCATCATTACTCCAGTCACATGATGCTTCAGAAATCGTTCTAATATGCTAATTTGCTGCTCAAAAAACATTTATTATTATTATTATTATTATGTTGAAAACAGCTGAGTAGATTTTTTTCAGGTTTCTTGAATAGAAAGAACAGCATTTATCTGAAATAGAAATCTTTTGCAACATTAAAAATGTCTTCATAGTCACTTTTGATCAATTTAAAGCGTCCTTGTTAAATAAAAGTATTAATTTCTATAATTTATAAGAATCCTGAAAAAATGTACTCAGCTGTTTTAAATATTGATAATAATAATAATAAATGTTTCTTGAACAGGAAATCAGCATATTAGAATGATTTCTGATGGATCATACGACGCAGAAGACTGGAGTAATGATGCTGAAAATGTAGCTTTGATCACAGGAATAAATTACATTTTAAAATATATTCAAATAGAAAAAAATAGTAAAAAATATTTCAAAATGTTACAGTTTTGCTGTATTTTGTATATTAGGTTTTTAAAAACATTAAAAAATCTTACTGTTCAAAAACATTTGACTGCTAGTGTATGATGAATGACAATTCAACAACATATGAATAAATGATAATTCACTCAATTGTAATTTGGTGGAGTCTATAATGCATGAATTTGATATATTTTAATTAGATGATATTTATTTTTTTCCCCAGAGAAGCTAGATTTTGGGCTTGTACATTTATATATATATATCATATATCTAATATGTGACAAAGTCTTTCAGTTACTTTGATGTAATTGTCATTTATCATTTATTTGGATCTGCAAATATTCACTATTGTATAAGTTCTATTATAGAAGTCTTAAACCCGCCCCTTCCTCCTCCCACAGTCCAGCCCCTCCAGTAGATGGAGTTTGCGAGCGTCTGAATGATTCATTTGAGGAGCATCTGTGAGCACGCTGACTCGGAGAGTTTAATGGTGTTTATAATTTCCTTGTTAGTAGGCGAACAATCATTTTAAAAGAATTAACCCACCCCACTGAGGTAAAACAGGACTAGTTTGTTGACCTAGTGACTTCAGCGCGAGCAACCGCGATGCGTTTGGAGGTGGAAAGCGTTCGTTCGCTTTAACAAGTTTCCACGTAGGCTATTATCTTCTCGGAGACTGAAATGTTTTACAACTTATAACAGAGAACACGCCAAGACATGGTTTCAAAGCATGGAAACAGAAGACGTAACGGTTAGAGAGCAACTATTCCACGACCGAGTCCGAGAAAACATTGTGAGTTTTTCTGTTTGCTTCTTTTGTTTACATAGTATTATGAAGTACCGTTTGCAGTGTTACAATCTAATGCGTCCTTGTGTTTGTCCTAATAGAATTCAATAACGATTGATTAGAACTGTAATCTTGCGCACAAGGATTTTATGAGAGTGTGTGTTTTTCTTGTTTATTATTTACAAAATATTTTATTATAGAGTATTGTGTACACAGAAACCCTGAGGCACCCATTACCTTATTTTGTACGTTAAGAACTACTTACATACTGATGCACAGCTGCACATTGTAAAATTTAACTCTCTTTGCAATGGCAGAAGATGAGACCACTCGGCTTTTTGTGATCCAGAGCTTATTTCGGAAAACAGATGAGCTTTTGGCATCTTTGTGCATGGAAATGTCTGTCAACACTTACATAAATTACAACTATAACTGAACTTCAGACCTCAAGAACCTTACAGCAAGACACTTGCAGTTAACCTTTACTCCTTCACAATGTGTCTCACTCAGCATTTTAGAGCAATACATTTGATGCTTATTTATAAACCACTAATCTGGTACATGATGTAATTCACTAGCTAAAAAAAAGACCTCCTAAAACTATAGATTAAATGATAATCTAATACGTCACTTCATAATTCTAGTCATAATCTGGGTGAGGCAGTCGTAGGCTCTGTAGACTTTCTAAACAAACAAAAGCTCTATTTTCAGATATGTTAAGTGCATACACTCTTCTGTTCTGTTTTTGTCTGTGGTGTAAAGCTGTAATCCTCCTAGAAAATGTGAAATGCCTCTCTTAGTGAAATGCACAGATGGGTCACACTGGATAATGTAAGCCAGACCTATTGTCCTGCCCCAGGCCGTGGGCATCACAGAGCTCATGCTGTCATGGTTATTGATCCCAGTCACTGATGCTTATCTAGGATTTATAATTTAAATCAGTGGTTTTCAACTGGTGGGCTGTGACCTAAAATGCGTTACCAGACTGTGATCACAGACTACAGGGGAAAATAGTGTTAAATGTAAAATTGTGAATAATAAAATGAAAATCATCATGGTAACAAAATGTCAATTCAACTTTTAAAAAGGGTGGAGAAAATGCTTTACATATCTTTTGTTGTTGACGTACAAAAGGTGCGTACAGTGCATACAATGTGCGTACAGTTGGATTGGCTCAGATTCAGCTGTCATTCAGCAAAATGACTAATACTAATGACTGAATATTAGGCTTGGTGATTCTTCACTGTGTCATGCTAATTAATCACTTATGCATGTATTTATATTTAGTAGTCATTGTTCATATCTGTTCATCTTCCGTGCTGTATAGTTCATTGTAAATAAATGCATGCTTTTTAAAATTACTTTTATATGTGACAGTTTTGGTTTTGTGTTGGGTTGCCATTTGATGCCCAATGTAAGACCTGGATTTTGAAGGGAAACTGTTTGAGAACCACTGATTTAAACAAATCTGTGTGTATTTTGATCCAGACTTCATATACACATACACTTCCGTTTAAAAAGATTGTGGTTGGCAAGTTTTTTTTTTTTATGCTCACAATATTTTGATTGAAAATACAGCAAATTAAACCGTAATATAGTAAAATATTATTACAATTTAAAATAGCTGTGTATATTTTAAATAACTGTAATGATTTAAAAATATATTGCTGTGATGGCAATTTTTTTTTTTTCTAAATACTTTAGAATATTTTAACAGTTGATAGAGTTGGTACTATGAGTTACTAGGGCTGTCGCCAACGATTATTTTGGTAATCGATTATTCTGGCGATTAATCGAGTTATTAGATAATTATAATTAAGTTTGTAGTAATAAAAATAGACCCAAATGAACAAAAGCCTTTAAAATGACTTATATGCAATATAGCAATGGGGCAATAATAAGTAGTTCAAATAAAGTATCAAAACCAAGTAATACATTTTATTGAACAAAACAGTTAAAATATGCAATGTATTATAAACAATAGTGCGAAAGTGCGTTATGCATTATAACAAATTGTTGGATTGTTTTTACACTTTAGTGCACAAGATAATCACTGTTTAATATTCACTAAACAACCTTTAATTAAAACTTCCATTTTTTCCAATTTCCAGTTTTTTTCAAGTCAAGTACTCCAATTGAATCAAGGAATCATGATGTCCCTAATTGTTACCACAAATTAATAGCTGAATTAAACTGAGAACATACATGATGTTTTAAAAATATTAGATTTAAAACATCCCTTTTTGTAAATGGATCCTTGAGTGGAACTCCGAACTATTGAATTTCCACTTGTAAACCAAACGTAATTTATGACAGTGTTGTTCTTGTTTGATCTTCAGGAGTGACAGTCTATTAAAGGGAGTAGCAGATTTGGCACAGTTCCTACTCTGTAGATGTGCAAGGAATGCAGTGTGTGTAATATGCTTTATTAAGGTGCATATCTGAACATGTTACTTGGCCTTCAACAATAGAGGGTTTTGTGCTCACACCTGCAGATGTTTCATCTTTATTAAGAAGGGATCTTCTTTATGACTGGAGACGTTATTATTTGTTCACACTGAAAACCAACTTGAATTAGTGTTGTCAAAATTAGCGCGTTAACGCAGGCTATAAAATGTTTCAGTATCAAAATATTTAACACAGGCGCTAGTCAAACGATTACGGAAAAGGTACAGGTGACGAGGGAGCTTCAGTAGAACATCAGTGAACTGTGGTCAGATGAGATGTTGCTGTGATGTCTATTAATCAAAGAACAAAAGAAAAAAGAGGAAAGCAATAATTAACAAATTATGTGTTTGATAACTTTATTCAATTTCTGTATATTAAGAGTGCAGGTAAATAATGGATTTATGTGAAGATTGTTTTAAGTTCACTTAAATTAGCAATTTTTTTAAAGTCTAATAAATGTTCAGATTGATAACTCTCAATTATATTATATAGTCAATGGTTAAACATTAGGAAAAAAAGTAACAATTTCCTAGAGACATCAGCAGTATTGGTATCAGTGATACTCTCCTTCAGTCATAAAAAAAGATGCCATTAAACAAATTAGCCTTGCACGATATGCCGGTACTTAAAAAGTGCCGCAGTACCCTGCTTTTAAAAAACGGTATGATTCCGCATTTTACTAGTACCGGTACTTTTAAGAATGCATTTTATTAAGAGGTGTATTTCTGCGTGTCTGTGTTAGTGAATGGTGCAGACGCACAGTTTTATTTACACACATACGCGTGACGCTCGCTGTGTTTTCAGCCTCTGCCGCCTCAAAATATGAGTACATGAACCCATGAATATAATCTCTCGAATTGCTCTGAGAGTCACTTCATGAGCATTTTACCGTTTCTTTTGCGGAAAACTGTCGTCATATAATGAAGACCCTAAAGGTCTTCACAGAAACCGGTCAAAATAAAAGTTTTTTTGAAATATATTAGTATATTACTTACTGTAAAGATAGTACTATTAATAATAATAAAAATATTATTAAAATAATGTTGAAGGAATATTTACAAGAAAAAAAATATTTAGAAAATTGTAAATACACAACACAGTATTTCTGGAAAAAAAGAAATAAATAGCCTATAATAAATTAATTCTTTATCAAATCTAATAATATAGTTACTAATAAAAATAAATTCATTAGACATGCTTTTGATTATTAAAATGTAATGAAACAATTAAAACAGATTCCAGAAAATTAATGAAAAACAGATTTACAAACAAAACTGAATTTGAGAAAAATGAAAAACATGTAATTTTTTGTTAAACATTTAATAAATTCCTGTTACATTTCATGATTTCAATTGATTAAACAAGCTTTGTGCATTAAAATAGAGTCTAGAAAAATTTTAATGGAATTCATGAAAACAAAACGGATTTCATAGGGCCTCTTTATTTCATTTGTGTCTTTTTATTGTAGTTGTTCTTTAGTTTGTTGCATCTAGATTCTTGTTATTAATAACAAAGATAAAATAACAAAAAATGACTATGTCATGATATGAATTGTTGTTGTGAAATAAAATTACTATATCATGAAATCAGATTTGGCTTTATCCTTTAAGCTAACTTACCAATATAGCAAAGATCTCTACATACCTGTAGGCTCAGTAGTTGTTCGCTATAATCATGTGTTTTTTAAAGGGGGGATGAAATGCTTTGTTTTAATAGATAAAATAACTATGATCTCCATTTGGATCTACTTTTTTTCTGTTGTTCTGTGTTTTTTTGTAGTATAGGTTCAGTAGTAGTATCGTAATATTTTAGTCAGGTATCGTATCGTATCGAAGTCAAAAGTTTGGTATCGTGACAACGCTGTCTTTATATTGTTTCTACATTGATTTGAAGATTGAATGTGAAACAATTGCAATATAGAAGTATATTTAAAGCTTTGATGTTAGGTGGAATTAATCATAAATAATTTCATAAGAAAAGTGCAATTAATTAGTTTTTGTTTTGTTTTTTTGACAGCACTGTATTTAATATTTCCCAAAGTCTAGTAATGGGTTTAGTACCTCTGATCAAATTGTGTTATTAGTATTTTTGTCATACGTCTATCCTTTAGCTAATTTATCCCAGGACACCTCAAGTGTTGTTTTCTCATTGTGTCAATTCACGGTCACTCTATAGCTGACTGTTTTGCTAAATAGGCTGTTTCACTTGAGTAAATAACTTGGGCTTGGTTCCAGGTCTTATTGTGCAAAGAGAATTGCCGAGAGCAGATGAATAAACCTTAAGATTCAGAACGTTTGAGCTCGGCTGTATAACCAGTCCTGCCAAATCGGTCAGCAAATACACTATAGATGACCTGTTTGCCTGTTCATACTAAAATTATACTCATTATACAGTCATTCACAGTAACA
>JAHKKF010504191.1:0-10730 GCA_019740295.1 Labeo calbasu
ATTGAGGTGTTGTGTTGCTGGATATAACACGACATCTGAGCCGCTGAAGATGCAGTAGATTACGTTTGTTTGTGAATGGAATGCGCCTTCCGATCTACATATATCTGTCTATGTTCGCGCGAATCATGATCATTCATTCATTCAATTCATGATCCAGCTTCACTTACAGCAGAAGTGAGTATAAGCGTTTTTTTATAAATCTATGCGATCGCCTTTCCTTATAACGTGGTAGTTAGGACGTTTAGCGGCTAAACGCAGCTAAATGCAGCTAATGTAAACAACACCGTCTTTCCACACAGGGAAGAGAGGGGCGTGGTGAGCAGAGCTCATTTGCATTTAAAGGAACAACCCCTTAGAATGAGATGATTTTTGCAGAGCTCATTTTGGCAAGGTAAAAAGGGTGTTGTTTTAAAAAACCATTGAGAATTTTTAATCAAAGTATATTAGAGACTTTTCATTAAGACCCTAAAGAATCATATCAACTTGTGGAAAATGGGCATCCGATGACCCCTTTATAGAATTAGTTCACTTCCAGAACAAAAATGTACAAATAATTTACTCACCACTTTGTCATCCAAGATGTTCATGTCTTTCTTTCTTCAGTCGATAAGAAATTATGTTTCTTGAGAAAAACATTGCAGGAATTATCTCCATATAGCTCTAAATGATCCCAGCCAAAAAAAATAAGGGTCTTATCTAGCGAAACAATCTGACATTTTCTAAACAAACTGACAATTTATATACTTTTTAACCTCAAATGCTCGTCTTGTCTAGTTTCTGCAAAGTGCAAGCGTAGTCTGTATAATCCGGGTCAATACAGTTACGGTATGTCAAAAAACTCCCATCTCGTTTTCTTCTTCAACTTCAAAATCATCCTACGTCACTGTGTTTTTTTTGTTTGTTTGTTTGTTTTTTTTGTAAATGGCGTTTGATCTTCTTTGCATGTTCACTTTGTAAACACTGTATACTTCTGCAGCGATGTAGGACGATTTTGAAGTTGGGGAAGAAAACGAGATGGGAGTTTTTCTATATACCCTAACTGTCATAAACAGGAAAAAACAGAGTTTATGCAGAGCTAGGCAAGATCAGCGTTTGAGGTTAAAAAGTATATAAATTGTCAATTTGTTTCGAAAATGACCAATCGTTTTGCAAGATAAGACCCTTCTTCCTTTGCCTGAGATCCTTTGGAGCCCTTTGAAGCTGTATTTAAACTGCATTTTGGAGGTTCAAATTCACAGGCACCACTGAAGTCCATTATATGGAGAGAAATCCTGAAATGTTTTCCTCAAGAAACAATTTCTTATCGACTGAAGAAATAAAGACATGAACATATTGGATGACAAAAAGATGAGTAAATTGTACATTTTTTGTTCTGCAAGTGAACTACTTTTTTAAGCTGCAAATCAACATATTAGAATCATTTCTTAACGATCATGTGGCACTGAAGACTGAATATTTTTTGTAATATATTAAAAAAAGAAAACAAGTATTTAAAATGGCCATAATATTTAAAAAAAATTCTGTATTTTGATCAAATAAATGCAGAATTTGTGAGCATAAGACTTCTTTCAAACATAGAAAAATAGCATGAAAAACTGAACAGCAGCACAAATGCGATAATACATAGTTGTACCGTAATGTAACTCACCACAGGCTGTTTTGTGATGTCCACCAGATCCTTAATGTTATAAAACTGATGCTTCTCAAAGGCAGAGAACAGCATGTCCAGCACCTGCTGTTTATCTGCTCTTGCCCTCTTCCCTTCTTCTTTCTTCCTTTTTTCGTAGTCCAGCTGAGGAAAAAAAAACAAAAATTGTGTGCATCAACAACCAACTGCATATCAGATACTTCAGACATCTGCTGGACAATGCAAAAGCTTGACTTACATTATAAGCATGATTAGCCACAGGTTTATAGTTGGTGGTAACTGCTTTGTCAAGCTGTTGAGAGAACCTGAGGGGTTTAGATAACTCCTCGATCTGCAGTCTGGAAAAAAGAAAAAACAACATTCTTTATGAGTTCTATGAGGATATTAAAAGGTATAGTTCACCTAAAAATGTAAATTCTTTCATGTCGATTTCATCAAAAAGTATCTTAATGTGTTTTCCGAAGATGAACGAAGGTCTTACGGGTTTGGAATGACATGAGTGAGTGAGTAATGACAAAACTGTCATTTTTGGGTGAATATTCCCTTTGAAGTTTATGTATCAGACATCACAAGTCTCGAAAAAAAGATTGTGTGTGGACCCGTATAGACCTAATAAATCTATTTTTTTTCTTATTTTAAAAACCACTTGCTAGTGTTGTTCAGGAAATTTGTGTGGAGTTTTTGGCTTACAAATGTATCTCTTTTCAGTTTCCATGACAATTACAATGCTGCTTGTGTAGGCAGCTCACTAAATTTTGGAACAGAGCTTGTGTGTGCATCTGTGAGCATACTTCTTCAGCCTCATGTAGTTTTCACTGACGGCCGGTCTGCATTCAGCTCTCTGCACCACCACTCCTTCCAGTGCAATTTTATCTTTGTGAGAGAAGAGAGACATTAATACTCACTGACGGTTGTAACTGCAATCGCTGCTGCAACACACAACCCATTACTGCTCAGTCATTACATCAACAGTGACAGGTGCAACAGTGCATTCTGTACATTCTCTGCTCCACCAATTCTTTAAATTAGGCCACAGAAAGCATCTATAATTGCTGTTTCAAATCAAAGGCCATTAGAAACAGTACAAGGCTTGATTTGGTCCTTCCTGGACCTCCACTCAAGCAGGGGGCGACGGTGAGCACTCACCTGGGCCTGTACCTGAGCCACCAGCATCGGCATCTGACTGCCCTACGAGAGGGATGGCAACATGAGAACGAGGGGGAGTACATGCCAAAGTAATCACGGCAGGCCAAGCCTCACGGCAGCTTCTTACACAGCAGTCAGCGAAAGCAAACGCACAAGTAGACAAACCACGCAGATATGACCAACAAGCCACACAGAACCTCTGATCAGACAGTTCATGAGTTAGCTTTACTAAAACCATTGAGGAAATTGCTCTAAATTAATCTCAAAAGTCACAAACCAAAAAAACCCTGTCTTCAAGGATGTGGAGATTCATATAAAACAGTGGATTAATCATTTAAAAAAACCCTGACATATACATGTACACTACCAAACAGTTTGGGGTTAATATAAAAATCCGAAATAAAGTCAGAATTGCAAGATAAAAACTTGCAAATGTGACTTCTCGCAAATGTGATTTTGTATCTCACATTTCTGATTTTTTTCCTCATAATTGCATCATTTTTTTTTAAAGAAATTATTTATTCTATTAAAGAATGCATTAATTTGATACAAAAAAAAAATGACAGTAAAGACTTTTTACATTGTTACAAATAAAAATTGTTCTGAACCTTCTATTCATTATGAATCCTGAAAAAAATGCATCACTGTTTCACCAAAAATATTAAACACCACAACTGCTTTCAACATTGATAAGAATAGATGCTGAAAAGTATGGAAGCCTGTTTCCGCCACAGAATTTATATTAAAAAAAAAAGGTATTGCCACTTTTTCCTCAAAATTCTGACTTTTTTTCCTCAGAATTGTGAGTAAACTTGCTATTGTGAGTTATGTCAGAATTGCGAGATATAAACTCAATTCTGAGAAAATAAGTCAGAATTGCTTAATGTAAACTCACAATTGTGAGAAATATCAGAATTGAGAGATATAAACTCAGTTCTGAGTAAATAAGTCCAAATTGCATGACATAACCTTGCAATTCTGAATTACACATCAGAATTGCAGAATTTCAGTATAAACAATTCTGAGAAAAGTAGTCAATTGCAAGATATAAACTCATAATTGTGACTTTTGTCTCAGAATTGCATGATATAAACTCACAATTGCGAGTTATAAAGTCAGAATTCCATGATATAAATTTGCAAATGTGACTTCTCTTTTTCTGAGAAAAAAAGGCACAATTGCAAAATATAAACTAAAAAGCTTATCTCGCAATTCTGACTTTATAACTCACAATTGTGAGTTTATGTCAATTAATTCTGAGTAAAAAAAGTCAGAATTGCGCGTCTATATCACAATTCTGTCTATAACTCGCAATTGCGGGTTTAAATCTCATAATTCTGAGACTCTAAACTCGTAATTGTGAGGAAAAAAAAAAAGTCAGAATTGTGAAATAAAAAGTTAATCACCTTCTTTATTCAGTGACAGAAACAGGCTTCCACTGAAAAGTCAGCGTTGCCATCACAGGAATAAATTGCAATTTAAAATGTGTTAAAATAGAGAAATTATAAAAAAAAAAAAAAAAAGATTAGAACAAAATTAGAATGATATTTTACATTATTGTATTTTTTATCAAATAAACGCAGCTTGAAAAAAAACAAAAAAAACAACTTACCATTATGTACAGTATATATAGTGTGTATATACATACATACATACATACATACATACACATATATATATATATATATATATATATATATATATATTTTTTTTTTTTTTTTTTTGTGTACATATACTGTACATATACAGTTGAGTTACCAATGAAAATTATTTCATTCAGCCCCATTTTTGAACAACTGGTCCCGCGACACTTAACAGAAGAGAAGTGACCAGGCTTTGGAACTCAAGCACATTCACAACATCTAAAGAAATCATCCTTACTTTCACTACAGAAAAAACGTGAATTAGCATGGCAACTATATAGGGTTGGTCATACACACACAACAACCAAACTCCATAACACAACTCCACATTAATCAAGGAATGATTAAGGAAGTGATTAGATTTGTTTTCCAAAATCAGTGATATTTGAAGGCCCATTCTAATGTCTTCTACCATTAAAACACCACAACCACATACACTGATTGAGAGGCAGAGGTTAGCAACTGCAAAAGCTTAAGAGACCAGATTAAAGCTATCACAACCTAATATCTGATTCATCTCACACAACACACAAAGAGTAGAAAGAGAAAAATGAATAGAACTTGAGGAAGAGAGTATGAGGCAACTGCAGCATGTACAGGAAGTTCCAGAGATGGCACAAAATGACTTACCAAATGAGCTGTTTGAACGCAAAAGTTCAGTTAACAGGAAAAAACTTTGATACATTATATGTGACCCCTGGACCAGAAAACCAGTCATAAGGGTCATTTGTTTAAAATTGAGATTTATACATCATATAAAAGAATTGATGTATGATTTGTTAGGATAGGACAATAATTGGCCGAGACACAACTATCTGAAAGTCTAGAATATAAGGGTGAAAAAATTACTTTAAAGTTGTCCAAATGAAGTTCTTAGCAAAGCATTTTACTAATTAAAAATTAAGTTGATATATTTATGGTTGGGAAAAAAATTAATGGAACATGATCTTCACTTAAAAGTAGAGCTGCAAGTTGCGATTAATCGATTCCAAATAAAAGTTTATGTTTACATACTGTGTGTGTGTATTGTGTATATTTATTATTATATATTTAAAAAGTATCACGATACCCTACTTTTAAAAATACGAAAAGGCATTTTACAGTTTCTTTTGCGGAAAACTATCGTCATATGAATGAAGACCCTAAAGGTCTTCACAGCAACCCATCAAAATAAAAGTTCGGTCTAACTTGACAGCTAGAAATATATTAATATATTATTACTTAATGTAATTTTTAAAACAATGTTTAAGAAATATTTACCAGAAAAAATATTTACCAGAATGTATTTACCAGAAAACTGTAAAAACACAACACATTATTTCTGGAAAAAAAGAAGAAGAAATAAATAGCCTATAATAAAGTAATTCTTTCTCAAATCTAATTATCCTTTATAAATTCATTATACATGCTTTTTTGATTATTAATATGTAATGAAACAATTAAAATAGAATCCAGAAAAAATGAATTTGAGGGGGGAAAAAAAACGTATTTTATAGGGCCTTAAAAACATGTAATTTCTGTTAAACTTTTAATAAATTGCTGTTAATTTCTGCAAGTTTCATGACTTCAATTAATTAAACATGCTTTTGATAATTTTTTTTTAATGTAACCATTAAAATAGTATCGGTTCAGTAGTAGTATCGTGGTATTTTAGTCGGGTATCGTATCGAAGTCAAAATTTTGAAATCGTGATTTATTAACACTATTTATTATGTATATTATGTATTTATTATATATAAACACACACACACATACATGCATATATTAAGGAAAAAATATGTTAGATTTATATGTAAAATATACACAGCACACAAACATATAATATGTAAACAAACTTTTATTTTGAATCGATTAATCGTGACTAATCGTTTTGCAGCTCTATTTTTATACTGTTGTTGCTGTTATGAATATCTTCAATTAAAATATGAGAAATTAAATATGTATATATTATGTGGATAAGTCGTAAAATAAATATACCTTTCAAATGAATCTTTTTACTGGGATTCTGCCTTGTCTGGCATTGGTTATTCAACTAAACTGTTAAAATATAATTTCAAATAGAATAGTTGATTCAATATTTTACATTGAAGTCACTTTAATATATGCATGTACGTAACCAAAAATAAGAATTATATTAAGACATTTATACATTCTGTTAAAGATTACCCAGAGAGGGATGTTTAAACTTTCCTGTAAATAATTTTACAAATTATGCTAATTATATTAATTATAAAAACTACTAAATTATGTTTCTAGTAATTTACTATTATAACACATTTGTTGATGCATTCTCATCCTGTACATGCTAAACTTATGTTAAAATTAAAATAAATGTAACAAATGTAACAGTATGCAAAGCAATTGCACACTGTTCTTAAGTGAATATCTGACCCTATTATTTAAAATATCACAGCATGTTTAGTTATTCCAATACAGTGGTTCTGATATCATTGGATAAAAATGCTCTAAAAAAAATCTAAATCTCAAGATATTAACATAATATTAAATAATGGTAATGATCATAATATTAAATAACTAGTAATCATTTTTGTGAATGACTTGATAACAACAGTTATTACTGTGTTACTACAAAAATGGTTATCTAATTTACTCAGTTATTATATTACTTTTACATTACTTATAACTTTTTTTTTTTTTAACAATATAACATCTAACAATAAATTTAATCAATTTATGACAAATTTTGTATTTTAACTTCATATGATTTACATGCACAGCAGTTCACAGCATTGCTTGTAGTGACATCCTGGTTCTCACCTGAAGAGTTTTCAGTAAAAACAGCCAAAGTCTGTCCACCGACCGTCTGCAGAGTGAATGGGTGCTCTCTAGGGGCTCGTACCATAGTGGATTTCTCCCCAATGGTGTCTATGGTGGTCAGCTCCTCATTGAGAGTGAAAGACACCTACCAATCAATCACAAAAACACTGAGTCCACCTAAAGGCATAAGTCTCAAATATAAAACACTGAAACTAGTAGTCATTCTAGTTACCTCAGCTTTGCCTTGATTCCTGTGCAAACAAAAACAATTGTATGAATTTTGTTTCATATAAACGTTGTACTTGTACTACTTCATAACATGTAAACAGAACACATTTTTGCTACATACTTGGATATTCGGAGCTTTCCAACTTCTCCTCTCCCTGATGCTTTGGTCCATTGCTGTGACAAATACTTTGGGACCTTTGTGAAGTTTAAGCAAACATATATTTAAAACAAGGCCCAATTTAACATGGTTTTAATAATTACACAGCAAAATATATAAAAAACATTGCCATGCGTGGTATTAGTAGATGCTAAAGCCATGTCAACTGGCTGTAGCAGCTTATCATCGAGCTATTTAAACCACTTACTTTCACCAGCCATACACCCGTGTTCTGTTTTGCCCCAGTTAAATCCACCTCTCCTTTGTCTGACATGCTTATTTGTAGTTTAAATATTTATATTACAGCTATTTCATGTGGATTTAATGGACTTCTTCCACGCTACACACTCGTTAGCCTACGCACTATCAACAACAGAGCCGGTTTTACGGCAGCCCGTTAGGACAAAAAAAAACAAAATCGCGTTGGTTAATACGGATGTTACGTAGTTACAAAATCCATGATTTTGAGAAACAGTTAACAAACAAACTTTTTGTTAGCTCAATATAATATTAATTGTACAGTTAAATGAGATATGTTCTACGTCAATGTGTAATTTTATTAGGCAGAAAACAAACCGCCCTTATTTCTGGTAAAATGCTTATTTAGATTATTGAGAGGTATTTATTTACAGGAATTCACACTTTACATTTCTGATAGCATAAAAACGTCCCACAAACAATTCAGTTGAACCTTGTAGACTCAAACTTACATTATCTAAATTATATCGCAATAAAACAAAAATGACATTTTTACAAGGGGCAACAAAAAACGAATACTTTTCAGACCATCACGATTGTTTGCAATGTAACATTATCATTATGAGTGTTGATACTCATTACTGTAATATAGTAATAGTGTACTGTACAAAAAATGTAATGAATTTAAATGGAATACTGGACAAATACATAAATCAAAATACAACCAAAAACTGATATACAGTTGAGGTCAAAAGTTTACATACACTTTGCAGAATCTGCAAAATGTTAATTATTTTACCAAAATAAGAGGGATCATATAAAATGCATGTTATTTTTTATTTAGTACTGACCTAAATAAGATATTTCACATGAAAGATGGCTACAAGAAATAATAGTTCAGTTTATTAAAAATGATTCCGTTTAAAAGTTTACATGCACTTGAATCTTAATACTGTGTTGTTAATTGAATGATCCGCAGCTGTTTTTTTTTTTTTTTCTTGTTTTTGTTTAGTGATAGTTGTTCATGAGTCTGAACAGTTAAACTGCCCGCTGTTAATCAGAAAAATCCTACAGGTCCCACAAATTCTTTCCAACAATGACTGTATGATTTTAAATTCATTTTTTTACACCGAGAACAACTGAAGGACTCATATGCAACTATTACAAAAGGTTCAAACACTCACTGATACTCCAGAAGGAAAACGATGCATTAAGAGCAAGGGGTGAAAACTTCTGAAAAGAATGAAGATGTGTACAATTTCATATTTTGCCTAAATATATATATTTTTTTTTTTCATGTAGTAATGCCCTTCAGAATCTATAGAGGACAAAATAAGTTAAATTTACCCTGATTAAAAAGTTTTCACCCATCAGCTCTTAATGCATTGTGTTTCCTTCTGAACCATCTGTGAGCATTTGAACCTTCTGCAATAGCTGCATATGAGTCTGATGGATCTCAAAATTATACAGCTATTGTTGGAAAGGATTCAAATTTACAATAATGCTGAAAAAAGAAAATTTATGGCAACTAAAGGATTTTTCTGAAGAAAAGCAGGCAGTTTATTTGTTCAGAAAAAACAAGGGACACATGAAGCCAGCTTCTGATGCCCTTCTGAAGCTACAGAAGATACTTACATGTTTCCCAGAAGACAAAATAAGTTAAATTTACCCTGATCTTCAATTTTTTTTAAGTTTTCACCCCTGGCTCTTAATGCATTGTGTGGTTTTTAGGAAGAACAGCAGGCAGTTTAAATGTTCAGGACAATCAAGGGAAAAAAACAGCTTTGGATCATTCATGTAACAACACAGTATTAAGAATAAAGTGTATGTAAACTTTTGAATGGGGTCATTTCAAATTCAACTATTATTTTCTCTTGCGGACTATATGTAAATGTATTTTATGTGAAACATATTATTCAGGTCAGTACTAAATAAAAAAAAAATGCATGCATTTTGTATGATCCTTCTTATTTTGCTAAAATAATTAACGTTTTCCAGATTTAGCAGGGTGTACATGAAATTTTGACCTCAACTGTAAATAATTTAGAATTTACATTTTCAGCGTCATTAAGGTAATAATAATTTGGGATGAGGTGTAATGACACAATAAAAATGGTCCTACAATAGTCTTCACTTTAAATTAGGCAAAATATAAACTCTACACATTTTTAGGGTGAAGTTCATGTGATTTGAACTTGGCATATTCTATGAGGAAAGCACACTCTGGTGAACAATACATGACCCAAAAACATAAAACTGTCAGAATTCAAGGGAATAATGTAAGTATGTCACTGGATATAAACAATAATACTCAAGTGTTCACTGCCAATGAAAAAGACGGCCCAAAAATGTATAGAAGTCAAAAAATTACTTAACTTTAAATGTACCCTCTCTTACAATTAGACACTGGTATATAAAAAGAAAATAACTGAGGAACAGTCGGTCCTCTAAATTTTACATTTTGTCAACGAAGCACATAATGTTTTGATGGTGATGATGCTTCAAGGATTCCAAAGCAGTACAATGTCCTTTAAGAAAATCCTTGATAAAAACAGATAAATTCGTTGAATGTCCCTCATAGGAACATGCGGTCTTTGCTGTGTGAAAAGCGGGTGTTCAGCTCTTGTGACTTCTTGAGCAAAGCTTTTTTTTGAGCCTCATCAAACCGATTGACTTGGAGATCCTGGTCTCTGTCAAAGGGTCTTCTTTCCACAGGCTTTTTAGCATCCTCCTCAGCTTTTCTCTTCATCTTCGTAGCATGCATACTGATGAGAGATTCACCACGCTTGGTCTCCTGAAAAGATATGGGAATTTTGAGAATGAAATTTAAATGTTATACTTAAGCAGCCACAGCTGTATCTAGCAAACTAAAGGTAGTTTTGAAACTCAAGTTTTGATCAAATAAACAGTATTCCAAATGTTTTACTGGTAA
>JAHKKF010504192.1:0-12928 GCA_019740295.1 Labeo calbasu
AGTTTTGTCTTGTTTGTAGTGTGATCAACATTTGTGTAAGCAGTAGATGTGTTAGGGAAGTAACATGTAACATTTTAATTATATTTTGCTAAAATGAACGAAAGGACTCGAAAAAAGATTCGTTCATTTTGCTGAATGAGACTCAAAGGCCCAAGTCGGTAAAATGATCCGGACTTCCCATCACTACTACAAATCACGTCTAAGTTCATCGTCTATGTACTCTGGCTCAAAAAGGTAGAGAATGGTGAAAAACTCGTCCGACATCGTTGTAGCTTTTTGTTTGTAAACAGCGTTTGACTTACTTGCACTTCCTTTGTCTTTGCGCATTTGCTTTGTAAACACTGGGTCTGTAGTTCCGTGTGACCTTTCGACACGATTCAGTAGTACATAGTGTCGTAAACGCGCATCCCAGAGCCTGTGCTACATGAGCTTTTGTGCTTAAAAAGTATACAAATTTTTATTTTTCGTAAAAAATGATATCTCGTTTCGCTAGATAAGATCCTTCTTTCTCGGCTGGGATCGTTTAGAGCCTTTTGAAGCTGCATTTAAAGGTGAACTCCACTTTCAGAACAACAATTTACAAATGATTTACTCACCCCCTTGTCATGCAAGATGTTTATGTCTTTCTGTCTTCAGTTGTGAAGAAATTATGGTTTTTGAGGAAAGAATTTCAGGATTTTTCTCCGTATAATGGACTTCATTGGTGCCTGATTTTGAACTTCCGAAATGCAGTTTAAATGTAGCTTCAAAGGGCTCTATACTGAGGAAGAAAGGTCTTATCTAGCGAAACGATCATTTTTTTGAAAAATAAAAAATTTGTATGCTTTTTAAGTTTGTTATTGAGGTGCGTGTTGTGTAATCTGATAATACCAGGCACTTCTGTCAAAGAAGTTCATGTATACATCCAGTATGAATTAGTTCTGTTTTTTTTTCTTCTGATTTCTTTTGTGTAACTGGCAGCTACCTCTTGTTTTAGTGCAGTGCTGTAGGGCAGGTGAGTAGGTGGTTGTGGGAACGTTTCTAGAAAGTAGTAGGCAATGTAGAGAGAAGGAAGCCGGCATTACCAGAAGGCCACATAATAAACATGAGTACAAGACGTTTATGTGTTCATGCATGTTATAAAATGCATACATACATAATTTAACCCCTGTGTGCTTCACCGTACCCTCAAAAATTCCATCCAAACGAGAAAATGTGCTGGAAATAAGAGCCATTAGCTGGGAGTAAGTCTGAGTGATTGATATCAGGATCTCTTCCCAACACTCCTCTAGCATGTGACACGGAGCTCTAAAAACATCTCCGCCTCGGACCTCACCGGCGAAATTGCCTCTGCTGGCGCCTTCACTCGCCAGCATTGGATGACAGATAAATTGATCGAAATATTGGAAAATAATATCCTGCCCAAACTCGTTGAACCTTGATTTTCCAGTCTTTTGAATTTTTCATACGGGAACAAAATGAAAAACGGTTTTGATGTGTTTTTCCTTCCTCCCTTTCCTACACAATTATGTAGTGCTCATTTGCAATAAGGTCGGCCCATACATCAAACGCTGTGTGCGCTGTAAACAGAATGTGGCGCTTTTTCCTTCTTTTTTTTTTTTTTTTTCCAACGGTCCCAAATCATTGTAAGCACAGGAAGTCAAGTAGGGAGTCTATTGGCCTGAAAATAATGTTGCCGAGCTTCAATAAATCTATAAATCTGACACTGCCCTTCAGGGCCTCATTAGACGCAGAAATCTTTATTACGCTTAGAGTTGCTGGTATCAGTTAAAAGAAATCATCTTTTGAAGCTTGTCAGAGAGATTGAATTAGAAGCATATGTCAGATGAAGAAGGCGGAATAATGTGAAGATCCTCTTTAAGCTGATGAAGAATCAGACACTTGCAAGTTTCCAGGCTGATTGTGAAATTTGGTCCTGATTTAAATATATGCATTTAATTGGATGATCCGTGACTTGTTATTTTCTCAATATTTGAAGTGAATCAGATCGTAAGGTAGCAAGACATTGTCAGACTCTCTCTATTATCCCTCTTTAATTTGAGTGTGTGTTTTTTCGCAGTTGTTGGTTGAGTTAGTTACGCACAAAACGCAAGCAGACTTGTTGTCTACAGCCTTCTTAACTGAAATGGAACCTCATAAGTGAGCGATTAGGAGCGCTCTACATAGGCAGCGACTAGCTCGTATGGCAAAAAAAAAAAAATATATTTTTGTGGCCAAAATATATTTGAAATACATGCTAATTATATGCTGCAAACAAGGAAGCTCAATTAAATATATTTTTGAAATAGTAAATATATTTAGTTTCAACCTTCATATACCAAAATAAATTTCTAAATGTATTTTTAAGGCAAGAAAATGCATTTTCTTGCACTGAAATATATATTAAAATTTAAATGCTTTTATATATTTCAAAAATATACAAAAAATGGCTTAAAATATATTCGTAGAAAATTTATTTACGTAAATATATTTTAGCAAATATATATTTTGCCCATTTTTTTTGTATATTTTTTATTATATATTTTCAATGTATAAATATATTTTCAAAAATATACAAAACAAATATTTATATAAATATATTTTGAAACATATTTTAGCAAATATATTTCTTGGGAAACTCAAATTACAACTGATTAACAATTGTTTGACTTAGCTTAGCTGGCACAATATTTATACACAAATATAGAGGAAAATAGTAAATAAGTCGAACTATTATATATCAGTAATTTCCAGTAGTGAACACACAAAATATTGTCATTTAGAGTTTTATTTATTATTATTATTAAGTAACAACAACAACAACAACAACAACAACAATAATAATAATAATAATAATAATAATAATAATAATTGTTATTAATATTATTCATTTATTTATTTTTTTGCAGAAATGACACTTGGTCAAAATAGCAAATGTTTTAATTTGTTGTTGTTGAAAATCAGGGTTACTGCACCAAATATAAATTTATTTAGTCTTCTGAAGTTAAAACATTGGTATTGTGTTGTCTAAAAATAAATATAAACATGTCTGAAAACATGTTGCTTTTTGGTTGTTTTGACAAAATGCTGTAAATGACAAGTTTTTTTTTTTGGAAGAAATGTCATCAGCAGGCAACAGCATGAAAAACAAAAATGAACACATAATTATAAATCGTAAATCCAGAGAAACTGAGAATTTTTACGCGTTCTCTTAATTTTTTCTTAAAACAGTTTATATTTTGGAATGTATATTTTGATCCACCACTGAATTCACTGAGCTTGTTGCAGGGCATTATGGGATTCCTTCTGCATGCAAAAAAAAAGAAGCAACAATTAAAAAATACTTAGAAATAGATGCGAGTGCGCCTGTGATGCCTTAAAATGTTGCCTATGTAGTCAGCTCTTTAGGTTTTGTAACGCAGCCTATGCGTGTCTCTCTCTCTCCATCTGCGAAGTGAAGTTTCAGTGACGGATGTTTGTGGCAGGAAAGACCTCTGTCACAGGAAAATGAGGTGATCTATCATTTTAAGATATGGTCTTCATATACTGTTTACTCGGAGATATCACTTGCCTCCAGCCAATTTTGACCGGGGACATTTTGTGATATAGCGGTGATTTGTATGGTATCACAGCAACAATAAAAGCAACCCCTGAACTGAAAACAACAACACACAGACTAATACACCCTTTAGTTTCTGGTCTCCCGCCGTGTTCGTACAATTTCGAGAAGTCCTGCTTATATGCTGAAACAAATCGCATCCCGGCTGTGTTTTTTTTCCTTTAGCTTCTAGGTGAATTTCCAACACATCCAAACTGATTTCCCTCATAAGGATCCTTCCTATTCAGTGGGCAATATAAATGGTCTGTGCTAGAAGCCACCCAGCAGTCTTGTTAAAAGCAGAGATGCTAGTGACAATGTAAAGTGCAGGGTTTCTCTTTTTGCTTTTCTGCTACACCGGCCAGATATGTGTAATGACTGTGATAGTGTTGAACCATGCACATTTCCCCCCATCTATCACACAAACACACACACACACACACACACACACACACTCGCGGGCCTGTATATCCTCAGCCCCAACATCATCTTCTCTCAGCAGTTTTATTTGTCCCTGGACGCTGGGAATAGCGAGAGGGCTCTAATATAGGTGTGCTGGTGATACTACAAACTTACTGTAGTCGCTGTACAGCTTTATGATTGGTGTGGCATCAGGCTAGACAGATGCATCTGCTGTAAATCTAATTCAACCTCCTGCTTTGTTCTTCTTGGTGATTAGGAGTTCCTCTGGATGCACGTTTGACCTGTGGGTGGACTTACACAAGATCGGTGCACACAGAAAAACACAGAAAACTCAATTCTGCATGACATTCAAAATGTTCTTTACATCTCCTTTTTATGTAGTTTGTCTAATTTGAAAATACTTATCCCCTGGTTTCACAGACAAAGCTTAAGCCTAGTCCCAGACTAAAATGTAAGTCTAAGCTGTTTTAACTGAAAGAAACTTGCACTGACTGATCTTAAAATATATCAGTGCCTTTGTTTTGTCTCAAGATGGACACCAGTAATGCTTTTTCTAAGGCACGTTTGTAAATAAATAAATAACTTAAATGTCCTAACTGAACTATGGCCTAATCCTGGTTTAGTCTAAGCCCTGTCTGTGAAACCAGGACTTTATTTAAAAAAAAAAAAAAAAATCTCAAGTTATTCTCAAGAACATGGCCTTAATTTGCACCAGAATCAAAGAAACACATGAGAAATTATATTTTGCATTAAGTGAACATTTTAAAAAGCCTATTTGTGGGACATGACTTTTATTATTTATTTTATTTTATTTTATTTTATTTTTATTTTTTTTATATTTTTTTTATTTTACAATAATTGAAGATATGTAAAATTTTAAAAATTTTTTGTAATTTAACTTAATTTTCAGACATTTAGCACAGTAATGAAAATAATAACTTTAAAAATTCTGAAGTTAATCTCAAGAACATGGCCAGGTCTTAATTTGCACCAGAATCAAAAAGAAACACATGAGAAATTATATTTTGCATTAAGTGAACATTTTAAAAAGCCTATTTGTGGGACATGATTTTTATTTTATTTTATTTTATTTTATTTTATTTTATTTTATTTTATTTTATTTTATTTTATTTTATTTTATTTTATTTTACAATAATTGAAAATATGTAACATTTTAAAAGTTTTTTGTAATTTAACTTAATTTTCAGACATTTAGCACAGTACTGGAAATAATAACTTTAAAAAAATCTAAAATAAAACAAATGCACCAGAATTAAACAGAAACAGGATAAAATTATATTTTGCATTAAGTGAACATCTTAAAAGTTTATTTTATTTTATTTTATTTTATTTTATTTTATTTTATTTTATTTTATTTTATTTTATTTGATCATTCATTCACTGATACATTTCTTTATTTTTAATGTAATGGAAATTATATCATATAATGAATTTATAGTGAAAATAATAACTTAAAAAAAATAAATAAAATAAATGCACCAGAATAAAAAAAACACATGAGAAATTATATTTTGCATTAAGTGAACATTTTAAAAGTTTATTTTATTTTATTATTTCATCATTCATTTATTGATGATACATTTCTTTATTTTTAATGTAATAAATTATATTATAGAATTAGTCAATATGGAAATAAAGACACTTATAAATAAAAAAAAAAAAACAATAATTGAAAATGTCAAAATTGTACATGTTTTTTTGTAATTTAACTTAATTTTTTTTTTAAATTTAGTACAGTAAAAGAAATAATATCTTAAAATAAATTCTAAAATAAACCAAATTGTCTAATTGTAATGAAAATAATGGCAAAAATGTCTCAGTACTAATTGCCTTTGTGTAAAATTATCTTTCAGACCTCTCATAATCTTACAAAACGACTGACAGTGAAATGCAAAATTGTGCATATATGCATAAATTTTCAAGGTTTAATTAGATTTTGATTGATCTAAACAGCATTCCCACTCTGAGGTGGTATATACTGTGAATTTTCATGTAGCGTCAGCCGTGTGTTTGCTTTCATAAGTTACGTACGGCTTACTAGTGCCATGTGGCATTTCATATGTCGTCCAGAACCACGTACCATCTGTGGAAGTGTTTCCAGAATCAACTGTTTCTTCCATATTTCAGCTATAGCGCTTCACAGCTCTGGGGTCGGAGCAGGCCTTTCCATTACCGCCTTCCTGATGTCTGTCAACATAAGCTTTTCCAGAGTTAATGATCCAAACTAATGTAACAAACTCAAGAAGGGTGTTGCATGGCATTTTAATCAGTATTATTTCAGTTTAATTATAAAAGGGCAGTATGATGTTTGTTAAGCAATCCATACCCTAAGTCAATGTAGCAAAAAACAGACATTAAGTATGCATTACGCTGTGGTTAATAAAAATTACATGGCTGATGTATCATGCTTACTTGGCATATTTTCTACAATATTTGACTTGCCAACGGAGCAATGTCACAACGAACAGTAAATATGTTACTAAAATGAAATCTTCATATCTGGATGTTTGCACATCCTTTGCGATCTTGAGTGTCATAAAGGTCATTAGCCGTCAGTTTATAGACTTGGTCAAAATGGTTTCTCCAGATTCATTTCAGTAGGGAGCCCCGGGTCGGGCCTCGGTAGCTCGTTAACTCGCTGCACTGTGACAGTTTCACAATGATTAATTAAAACACCTTTAGCCACATAATGTCACACAGAGTCTATTTTAACTACTGACCTTTCTGCACCCAAAACAGAGCACTTTACCATACGTTGAATGACTCCAGATGTATTCTCAAAAAAAAAAAAAAGAGTGAGCCAAATCTATCCTGACCTTGCTTTTTTTATATTTAATTATAATATAGTTGTATAATATATTTTTTTTAAAAGTCTCTCATGCTCACCAAGGCTGTATTTATTGGGTCACAAATGCAGTAAATACAGTGATATTGTAAAATATTATTACAGTTTTAAATAACTAATTTCTATTTCAATACATTATATAACGTAATTTATTCCTGTGATGCAAAGCTGAATTTTCAGCATATTTAAACCGGTCTTCAGTGTCACATGATCCTTCAGAAATCATTTTAATATAATAATTTGAAGCAGTTCTTAATATTATTGAAAACAGTTGTGCTTAGTATTTTTTGAAAACTGTGAGAAGTTTTTATCTATTATTTTATTTTATTTTATTTTATTTTATTTTATTTTATTTTATGTTTTAGGATTCTTTGATTAATTTTGATTAATACATTTTAAATTAATAACTAAATAATAATAAATCATCTATTTTTGTTGTTGGACAACTTGTTAATTTAGTAACTTTTGTGCTATATTCTGAAGTCATATAATAGGTTTTGCGTGAGGAATGGACTAAAAGGTGGCATGTATTCTTCTTTGCAGGTCTCAAATCTTTTAGTCAAAAATGCAGTATGGACATGCATCGCTCCAGGTATGATGTCACCATTAATCATTACATATTTTTTAACAGCTTCTGTAATGTGAAAGAGCTGTGTAAATGTTCAGCCCAACTTCTCTTTTTGTGTTCCAAGGAACAGTGTGGCATGGATTTGGAACGACACGAGGGTGAGTAAACGATGACAAAATTATTGGGTGGTATTCCTTTAAGCAAATTGCAATTGTGAGCACACTCCCAGTAAGAGTGTCTCATAAAAAGTGCAGTTGGAGTGAATTTTTACAATTTAGCTCTAAGCTGAAGAAAATTGCATTAAACGGTGGTGGTTGGTTTATAAGCTGCGGTAGCATGGAGTAACCTACGTGTGGAATGATTTGATCATTGGGGACCTATTGTGTAATTTCTTCCTCATTTTGGCCCATGCTAATATGGCATATGCGATTAGGTCTGTCTTTGGGAGCTAGCAAAGGCCTCCAAATCAAATTTGGGTTCTTGACCAGAATACCAAAGCATATTAAACCCAGAAATGATCTAGTGATGCAAATCATTAAACACATTTGCATTTGCTTACTGAAGCCTATCACAGAAATTAAACTCCAGAACAGAGAGCGAAAGAGTGTGGGGGAGAGAGACGGGAAAAAAGTGCCAGGTGAGAATAAGGTAGATCAGAAAGATACGTCTTTGTTTTGCAGCATTTCTGTTCATTTTAAGGAAAACAACAGGTTTATATTAATGCACTCATTTGGAGACACTGAAGGATGAAGAAATCACAGAATAATGTTTTTTTTTTTTTTTTTAAGTACTTTCACAGAAAGTACTATTTGCTCTTTTGCCGACATATATTCATCCTCGAACTGTTGTATAAACGCAATATTACACTCGTAGCGGTACAATATAACAACAATATAACGGCTCGCACGGCCATATCACGTACAGTTGAGGTCAAAAGTTTGCATCCCCCTTTCAGAATTTTACCAAAATAAGAGAGATCATACAAAATGCATGTTATTTTTTATTTAGTACTGACTTGAATAAGATATTTCACATAGAAGCTGTGTACATATAGTCCATGAGAGAAATAATTTATTAATTTATTAATAATTTATAAAAATAACCCGGTTCAAAAGTTTACATCCCCTTGATTCTTAACACTGTGTTTTTACCTGAATGATCAACGGCTGTGATTTTTTGTTTAGTGATAGTTGTTCACGAGTCCCTCGTTTGTCCTAAACAGTTAAACTGCCCGCTGTTCTTCAGAAAAATCCTTCAGGTTCCACAAATTCTTTGGTCTTCCAGCTTTTTTGTGTATTTGAGCCCTTTTTAACAATGACTGTATGATTTTGAGATCCATCTTTTCACACTGAGGACAACTGAGGGACTCATATACAACTATTACAGAAGGTTCAAACACTCACTGATGCGCCAGAAGGCAAAGCCATGCATTAAGAGCCGGGGGTTAAAACTTTTGAATAGAATGGATATGTGTAATTTTTTCTTATTTTGCCTAAATATCATATTTTTAAATTAGTACTGCTCTTCAGAGGCTACAGAAGATAGTTACCCAGAAGACAAAAAATATGTTAAATTTACCCTAATCTTCAAATTCCAAAAGTTTTCACCCCCCAGCTCTTAATACAGTGTGTTTCCTTCTGGAGCATCAGTGAGTGTTTGAATCTTCTGTAATAGTTGCATATGAGTCTCTCAGTTGTCCTATACACACACACACGCACACATATATATTTATATAGCCATATATTTTATATTATACATGTATGTATATTTATATAACCTCTTAACTTAGTCAAAGTTAATGATTAACTGCAGATTCAGCATTTTATTATTAAGTTCACCAGCACCAGTAGGAATTTGGTGAAATATAAATGATAAAGACAAACCAGACACTTCTGAAAACAAGTCACGTAACAGCTGACTAATAATCATCCTGTGACCTCTTAAAGTTTTATCAATTATGTAGTGATTTAAATTAGACGCAAATTATAATTCGGCCACGACCGTTATGAGCAGAAAGTTCCATCAGTGCCCATATTGAGCGAATCTGGCTAATAAACTGTTACGATTCACCGCACTTGAGTATCTGCCCTCCAGCCATTGTCCGCAAGGCTTACGGGAGGCTGACACTGAAGAGAAGGGTGATCTGGAATGATTAGCTTTTCAGCATCTCAACGCGTTGTCAATTACAGCAATAGATTCCCGACATCACAAAATCTGACAGCGCTGGGCACACTTGTCAGATCTGCGTAATCCAGCTACTAGGTGGCTGCAGGGTGGCTGGGGTATCTGAGAGTTAAGGGTCGTCCCGACTTCTAAATATAAATAAATATACCTGCCTGAGCAATTTGGAATTACAATAAGGATCCTCAAGGTCTTTTATGGAGACTGAGCTCGCATACAAACTAATGATCACTTGGAGATTTGTGTGCAAGTGTGGGCACATTGATTTCTCTGACAGTTTCTCATCTCGTGTGTTTTTTTTTTCTCTCTGCACAGGCCTCTTTCTCTGTCTCCCTTGACTAATGTAGTATTCACTGAGTCTATAGGCCATGCCATGTCACGTCTAGACTGCCAGTTTTAGGGGATTAAGCTTTGGATGTTGAATATTTCAGCCAACATTCAACGTTTATTCAACAGGTTGTGGATTTGGTGCTTTCGAGATGCTTATGTATTTGTTAGAGTCATATTATGACTTTTTAAAAATAATTTTCCCATTTAGAAAAGGTCATAAAAAGTCGTAATTTAGTTTTTTGTGAATGTTTTGCCCTCTCTCTGACTTAAGCTAGATGTTTTTATGTGGAATTTAAAAAACAAATTGAATGTGCATTTATGCTAAATGCATTTATACTTATATTAAGTCATGTATACGCTGTTAATAATGTTAACTAAAAATTTTTAGCAAAATTACAGAAAGTAGTCATATTATGAAGTATTACTGCAATTTAAAAGTTTACAATGTGAACAGATTTGTATTTTTATTTTATTTTTAATTGTTGAATTTTGAATTTTTTAATTTTTCTGAGGTATTTGCTATTTAAAAAATATGTATTTATATTTATCAAAACATATTTAGTTTTTAGTATTATCAGGGTAGAATATGTCAAAACTCTTTGATAAATAGAAAAAAAGAACAGAATTTATATGAAATATTTTGTAATATGCCAACTGAATGCATCCTTGCTGAATAAAAGAAGTATTTAAAATAAGTAAATAACCTGACTAAGATCTGTAACCTCAAGATGGTTATTCGGCTTATTCAGGTTAATCCGATTGTGCCGTTGTTTTAAAACTGACATTGAGCTGGCATAACTGTTTTATGATTACAATAGATCACTAAGTGGTGTTCTTAGGCATTAGACCTATATATAGACCTAATATAATGAAATTTAAAATGTTTTAACAAGTGTAAAGCATCTTCAGATGCTGAAAATAAACACTTAAACAAGTAACATATTTACTTAAAGGCAAAGTGTATAGTATTTTTGGCACCAAATTTAATTTAAATGTATTTTAGCCTCTTGACCAGGCCGGACGATAACAACTTTGTCTCAGCCAGTGGTGCGAGTTGGGAGTTTAATTGCTTTTGCTGGTGGTGCAGAAATTACACACTTAACCTTTATTTTAATATCTTTAACTAACTGAGGTTTCACCGTTTAAAAGAGAAAAGCAAAATTAAAACGACTATGAAATGCCAGTGTATTTGAAATTATTGGGGAAAAAGATTGTAAACCCTTTCAGAGTAGTGTGAAAATGGGTTAATGTTGCTGCTGCGTTTAATTGTTTTAGATTCTCCATCAATTTTGAGAGGCTGCACAGGGGAGTTGGCCCTGTGAAAAAAAAATAGTCAGTCTGAAGCGTTTTAAATTATCCAAAAATGAATGGAGGTATTCAATCTACTCTCAGATGTTAAAATTAGGTTTGCGACACTCACCGCGCGTGCCATCAAATTTCTCATTTTGAGCTCAAGTCTGTGTTCCTCAGAGCTCGTATTTGCGCAGATGGAACTTTGCCGAGCCGTGGTTCTTCTGGGATCTGAGAATTTTCACAGTTTGATGAGAAATGTTCCACTCCATCACATCTATAGATTATTTTCTGCCTGTAAATTTCTGACTTTTATTAATCAAATCATTGCCGCACCCCTCCCGACCCCCCGCTAGCCGTGCGGTGGAGGTGTGGTGGAGTGTCCTGGTTTGAATTGGGTGTTGTGCTCACAGCATCTTCACCCATGGGAGAGAGTCAGAGAGGTGAGAGCTTTAAAGAGCTGCCCAGTGTTTCTGCCACAGTCTTTCTCTCTGGGATCTCATTCATATGTAAAGTACGGTTCTGTGATTGTACGTTACAATAGACTTGATGGCATCTAAAACGTAAATCCTTCTATGCAAGTCATTTGATGTTCACAGAATACTAAGTTAATGAAATTTGTTGCATATTTTAACTGTATTTAATGAAATATTTTAACCAATTGTAAGCAGATAATCTTTACTTTTCAGATTTCTTACAAACTGTAGTCCGTTACTGATTCCAAATTACTGTACGTGACAAATTGTAGTTGGCAACTTAATCCATTACATTACACATTTTAATATAATATAATCAGATTATTTTTTGCTTACTTTTAGATTACTTTTAATCAAACTCGTTTAGAACATTGATTTAAATAGGATAATCTTGTACCATATTGATATATAAATACAAAGAGAAAGAAAACATATTCCTTTCATAATTAGTAACAACATGAAGTGCCTTAAAGGTTTAGTTCACTTCCATAATAAAAAAATTCCTGATAATTTACTCACCCCCATGTCATCCAAGATGTTTATGTCTTTCTTTCTTCAGCCGAAAATAGGTTTTTGAGGAAAACATTCCAAGATTTTTCTCCATATAGTGGACTTCAATGTCCAAATTGTAGTTTCAGTGCAGCTTCAAAAAGCTGTACACTGTAAAAAACAATTTGTTGAGTCAACTTAAAATAGTTACCCAGCTGCCTTAAATTTTAAAGTTTAGTCAACTTGAAATGTTAAGTTGTACTAAGTCACAATGATATTTGAGTTGAATAAAGTAAAAATTTGGTTTGTTAAACTTAAAAGCTGGGCTTCTTACCTTAAAGTTTTAAGTTGAATCAACTCAAATATATAAGTTGTCCCTTGGTACAACTTAACATTTCAAGTGTACACAATCCCAGCCAAGGAATAAATCTTATCTAGCGAAACAAGCTAGAAACAGTAAACATTTATATACTTTTCAAGCACAAATGCTCATCTCGCACTAGCTCTGCAATGCACGTCCGCAACGCCACACATTACGTAATCATGTTTGAAAGGTCGTGCGAAAAACTCATTTTCTCCTCCAGCTGCATTGAAACTGCAGTTTGGACCTTCAACCCATTGATCCCCATTTAAGTCCACTATATGGAGAAAAATCATGATTTCCTCAAAATTTTCCTCAAAACCCTTAAAGGAGAAGTCCACTTCCAGAACAACAATTTACAAATAAT
>JAHKKF010504195.1:0-11503 GCA_019740295.1 Labeo calbasu
ATCTTGAATTTTATGCATAACTGCATTTATGGAGTTGTTGCCAGCATCATATTTGTCAACAGTCAACTATAGGAAATATAAGATGACATACAGGTCTAGGGGGCTAACTGCGTTAAATTATTTTAATCACATTATTGTTTATAAGTAATTAATTAAATTAACCCTTTAAACTGACAGCCCTAATTTAAAATCATAAAATATTTCACAGCAGAAAGACATTTTTCGAATTATGCCAGAAGCCCTGCTAAAAAAAAAAAAAACACTTAAAAAACCAATGAGATGACAGAAAGCATGTAGAAGATGTTGTACAACAAAATGTTTATAATTTAGAGGCCATAGATGTTTGCATATTAAATAGGATACAGTAGGCTTTATAGGGTTGACTGCTATTACAAATAATTAAATATTAACACATTTAAACGTATTTATTTAATGTTTACTTAACTGAAAAATACAAGAAATTTTAATACTAAGAATGCTTGGATTTCACTATTATTGGTAACAGCTACCCTAGTATAAATCATTGTGGGGAGTAATGTAGCTCTCTCCAGCATTCCGCGAGGAATGCAGGGAATTGTACAGTTCCGGAACATCACTCGTCACTCTCCTGAACATTCTGAAATGACCCTCTCAGGAAGACCTGGTCTTCTTCTCAAGCTTTCATTCTGTAGAAGTTCAAAGGTGATCATCAAGTGCAACATGAGGGATTCTTTAACATGTAATTGGTTCTTTGATCATGCACATACTGTGTCTTCTCAGAACCCTGAGGCCTCAGGATTCTCCTCATCCTGCACATACAGAATAAAAGAAAAATACTGCTAGTTTGGCTAAAATTACAGCTTTGTGTGCATTATGGATGTCAGTTTTCTGGCATTTCCATAATCCAATTGTCATTTAATGATCTATAATGATTTATTAATTAACGTGAACATAAATTGTCCACCCAAAAATTGATAAGCCATGAAAAACTACATCATCTATAGAACTTTTGCACAGTCTTCCAATGATTCCCCACTTACACTCGGCCAACACTGACATCATTGTTGGATAATATCAAACATCAAACCCTGTCAGGGATACTGATTGGTGATTCTTTGTAAATAAGGGATCTGCAACCTTTTTCAGGTCATACACCAGGTGATGTTTCAGGTTTCAACCAACAAGAACTCTCAGTTTTCCAGACTGCCTGTTTGATCACAAAATATAACATTTCATGTGCCCAAATTACTCAAATTAGCCAATGTAATGTTACATTTGGTGATCATTTGATATATTAGTATAATCAACCAAGTTATTGGAGTGAATCTTGATTAACTTAAATGTGTTTTTGATTATGTTTAATGGAAAAGAGGAGTATTAGAAAACACAGTAGCTCTGCGACTGAAGGTAAGCAGAGGTTTTATGTTTACTCTTGGCTACTGTTTGGCCTTACTCCGGAAAAGCCGGAGGGATTGAGCTCACGTGAGAGCACTCAGGTTGTCTGGTTAGAGATTAACCTTGGTGATAGATGGTTTTTAAACCAAGCACAGGAGCTAGAACCTGCAGGCGTGCATTAAAATTCAATATCCTTCTTCCACCAAGTGATTATATTCATACAGCAGTAGATGCCTGTATGGTTTATGCCAGTTGTATCCCTAAAACTATTCTGTTCTATTCTATTATAATGCCGCTGAACATGTTCATGTTGGCAACTGGAAGTTCTGTTAGATCTCAAGAGGTGTAGATGTTACATTGTGAATCATTTCTGTTAAATTAGCCAAGTAGTTATATTCAATTTCAGCTATTTTTCAGTAATAGATACAGTTCTGCTGAAACATGTCACGGCACCTCATTTTTGTATGGTGAGCTTACATGATGACCAGCATATATCTCTTTCAAACCCACCAGTAACTCATAGGCTGAGATATCAGAAGTATGTTGTACCTGCCCTGTTCAGATCAGATATCTCGCAGGACTTTTATCTGACAGAAGAGCATATCTCAGCAGCATATATGTCATTTTTTGATGAGAACTGAGAAAAGCAGTTCAGTTTATTCAGATAATGCTGGCTTTGAATTATTTACTCCATTACAAAGTGAGTGAATGACTGAATGCATTTTCCTTACGTTTTAATAAGTTACCAGTGATAACCATCATAACAAAGGAACTGAGATTGATGGTTCACCACATTTCACACCCATATGTGCTTGTTCATGAGTCACTCATCCGCAGTGCGAGTACAAATTTGTATTTTTTGTCTTCATGTGGTCAAGTTGGCCTTCTCAATGGCTGATGTTTGCAGATGAAGTCATTAATCTGCTGTCTAAACAGCTGTGTGTGTCATACATAACTAAGTTTCTGTCTCAGGTATCCTGTCAGACTATTAAACACTGAAGATCAACGTCTCTTTATTTAGTGTGTAAGGAGTGTTTTAATAAGTTACACATTATTATTGATCTCTAATATTTCTGTGTTTTAACGTAAATGTATTGAACACTGTTTAAACTCAGATTTAAATATTTTAACAAGATAACGCTATCTAGGTGACTGACACTTATAAAGTTTTGACAAAATTTATAATCTTGGAAGCATGACATTGCTTAACAACAAAAGTGTGTAAAGGTTGGTCACAATTTATTTATCTTCATCAGAAGTGAAAAAATGCTAGTGGTTCAAATGAGCCAGCAAATTTGTTTATTTACATTAGATAAAGAAGGGTTTATTGATTGATTGCATTTTTTGTTGTTTATTTTATTATGTTTTTGGTCCAAATCAGCCAACAGAACAAATCTTTATTGTTGAGTCCTGAATGTACAGTTGAAGTCAAAAGTTTACATACACCTTGCAGAATCTGCAATATGGTAATTATTTTACCAAAATAAGAGGCATCATACAAAAAGCATGTTATTTTCAATTTAGTACTGACCTGATATAGATATTTCACATAAAAAGATGTTTACATATAGTCCACAAGAAAATATTAGTTGAATTTATAAAAATGACCCGGTTCAAAAGTTTACATACTCTTGACTCTTAATACTGTGTTGTTATCCACAGCTGTATTTTTTTTTTTTTTTTTTTTTTTTGAAAAAGATGAAACAAGAAAATAAGAAAAATGTACACATCTTCATTCTGTTCAAAAGTTTTCACACCCAACTCTTAATGCATGGATCTCAAAGTCATACAGTCATTATTGGAAAGGGTTCAAATACACAAAAATGCTGAAAAACCAAAGAATTTGTGGGACCTGAAAGATATTTGTGAAGAATAGAAGACAGTTTCACTCTTTAGGACAAACAAGGGACACATGAACAACTAGCACTAAACAAAAAACACAGCTGTGGATCATTCAGGTAACAACACTGTATTAAGAATCAAGTGTATGTAAACTTTTGAACAGGGTTGTTTTTATAAATTCAACTATTATTTTTTCTTGTGGACTATGTAGATGTCTTCTATTTGAAATATCTTATTCAGGTCAGTACTAAATAAAAAAAAAAAATGGTCCCTCTTATTTTGGCAAAATAATTAACATTTTGCAGATTCTTCAAGGTGTATGTAAACTTTTGACTTCAACTGTATGTTCAGTAAATAACTAATGCTATAGGTGATTTAAAAAATGCTTACGTTGTTCAGGAATTTTCCTCATGGGTAATGATTGCATCACAATATGAACTAAATTGTAAGAAATACATAACTCCTCTAAGGAACTACAGTGTTTTTATGTTTCCTTACACCAAGGTCTTCAGTTCAGCTCAGCATCTCTTTCAAGTTTTTCTTTCTGTGAGTTCAGATTGTGAGCTGTATTGGAAGGGAAGAGGGTGTGTGTGGTCAGAGAAAGCCAAAGCATCACTGCCCTCCACTCTGTACCCCTTAACCAGCTCAACCCCCCCCTAAAGAATGGTTCAGTGCATTCCGTCAGCCTGGAGACCGGCTCCCCCTTTCACACAGTGGCTTTCAGAGTGACAGCTGCATTTGAATAAGAATCGCTCTCCATTCACCCCATTGCTGCGCCGAGGGCGGGGGAACCGTTTTCCGTCCACTCTGATTGGCTTAAGCAGGTCCTTCTGTTTTTGTCCGGAAAGGCCAGTTGTGTCTGTAAAGTTTTTTTTTTTTTTTTGTACTTAACTTTACACTTTTTTTTACACACCAGAATATCACACACACACAACCAGCCTCTCTCTTCTTTCTTGTCCCTCCAAGAGATCTTTTCTGAGGAATTTCTGTCTAGAGGATATTTATCAACTTATGAGCTTGCGTGAGTACTATTTTGTTTCTTGTATTTTATATATAAGAATTTAGATAAAGAATCAGAGGCACTGCCATGCTTTTGTTGATTTGTACAGATGCAGGTGATGTGCAGGTCATGCTGGCTTTATCTGCTGCGTTGCCAGCCAGTTTTGGGTCTGTAAATCCAGTCTTTATCCTGTTATTCACTTTGTCTGTGTATTTTGTCCTTCCTCTTTGATTTGACAGTGTCATGTTGTGCTCTTTATCTGAGAGGCATCATACTTTAGTGTGCTATAATGCTCTAGGTTTGATTTTAAGGACTGATTTTGCATTTAATGTCTCATGTGACAGTAAACTCTTTTATTCCAGAATATTTAAGCAGTTTAAATGTTTGTTTCATAATCATAAAAGTACATAAATAGTTTTTTTGTAACTTAAAAAAGGTAAATTACTTGTGGGGTTCTTGTACCAGGACAGCACTGAATTATTTTTGTGACTCTGTGGTTTGAATGTATTTGCTGATATAATATCCGTGAAGCATTTTGTTCTGTATAGTAGTTGAGTGAGTGTGAGAGGATTTTGTGGCAGTGAAATATGGAGTGGAAGCGGTGTGGGAAACGAAGACTGTTGTATTGTGTGGTATAGCTGACCTGTCACTCCTCTCACCCGCACACTGAAGAGCCTGCAGCCAGGGGCCCTGTGCTCCTCTCTTCAGATCAGACTCATGGTCCCACCAGACAAAAGCTGGCTTCACTTTCACCTCCTCTTGTTTACCTCTCCTTAAATGTTCAGTATTCATTTGGTGAAATGCCTATTTAAATTGCAATGAATATTATACGGTATACTATAGTGCAATAATATATATATATATATATATATATAAAGGCACATGTAAGATTTTTTTTTATTTAAAATATCCAAAAACCACAATAATTTTATACATTATCCCAAATGTTGCGTTGCCTGCCAATGACATTATACACTCTCGATTTTCTGGTTTTATTTTGTAGAAAACATGGAAACCCCAAGACACTTTAATATGTTAAGCATTTTATTAGACAAGTGACAAACGCACAGAGTAGCATTATAACACACTTCAACACACTCAAACGTATCTAGTATGATAAAGCAGCGCTGTTTTACCTCACTGTGTGTTGCGTTCGTCTTTCATTACTAACGACTTTCAGCCCCACCCTGCTTCATGCTAGTGACCTTAATAATTTTTAATACATTAGCTCATCCATAAACATGATTTCTGTCCGGGTCCTGATGGATTGCATCGGCTATGGGGATGAAGACAACAACTCCCATCATTCCTCACTCAATCAAACAACACCTTTGTTTCTTTGTTTGTTTTGAATATGCCCCCTCTAGCAGCTAAAACGTTCATATTGCGCCTTTAAAGTAATGTATGATAACTTGTGTGCTAATTTAATTTATATTTATTTATTTATTTTCATGTTTTAGTATATTTGACAGGTGACAGCTTCCTATATTTGACAGCTTTCCCCCCGAGATTCAGAAATACATATATATATTATTATATGTGAGATACAGATATAATATTGTAGCAACGTAAGTGTTTGTGTAGAAACTGGGAGTGTTAATATAAGTACATTTAATTAAGGGAGTAGTTCACTTCCAAATTTACAGATAATGTACTCACCACCTTGTCATCCAAGATGTTCATGTCTTTCTTTCTTCAATCATAAAGAAATTATGTTTTTTGAGGAAAACATTTCAGGATATATTCATGTAATGGACTTCTATGGTGTCCCTAAGTTCGAACTTCCAAAATGCAGTTTAAATGCAGTTTCTAAGGGCTCTAACAATCCCCGCCGAGGAAGAAGGGTCTTATCTAGCAAAACGATTGATTATTTTCTGATTTTTTTTTTTTCACAATTTACATACTTTTTAACCTTAAATGCTCATCTTGTCTAGGTCTGCTTGAACTCTGTGTATTCCGGTTCAATACAGTTAGGGTATGTTGAAAAACTCCCATCTCATTTTCTCCTCCAACTTCAAAATTATCCTACATCGCTGTTCTACCCTTTTTTTGTAAAGGGCGTTTGACCTTCTTTGCATGTTCACTTTGTAAACACTGGGTTGGTACTTCTGCAGCGATGTAGGATGATTTTGAAGTTGGAGGAGAAAATGAGAGGGGAGCGTTTGAAAGTAAAAAGTATAAAGATTGTACTTTTTACGATAACCAATCGTGTCCCTAGATAAGACCCTTCTTCCCCGGCTGGGCTCATTTAGAGCACTTTTAGGTTGCATTTAGGTTCATTCATGTTTACTTCATGATATAACTAGTAAGGAGGAAGAGATGATTGGTTGACATGCCACTTGATCTGAGGCACTACAGTGATCTGTCACGACACATTAAAGAGCCACAAAATGGTGTTTATTGTCTGGATGTTCTTAAAAATTGTCAAAATCGAAAGCTAAGACTTTGTTTTATACCAGAAGTAACCTTTCTGTGTTGTCTGTCGGCGCATTGATAGTTTCCTCTTTGCTTTGCAATGTATTTTCCACTGTGTGAGAACATGATGTGTGGTGTCAGAGCACCATGGCTTGTCGGACATATCAACAATAACAAAGGGGGGCGGGTCTTTGTGAAGTGTCAATTGGTTGTGTCAGATGCAGTTGTTTTAAGTTCATATAATGTAAAATGCTTTATAAAGAATTTCAAATCAAATAAATATCTTGTGAATGCACCATATGAATAGCTTTAGCACCGGATACTATTTTGGTTGTCGGCTGAGCCACTTTAATCTTACTTTTTCTTATTTTTCTTTACATTTCAGGCTGGAAATCAGCTGCTCATGATTGTTTGATAGCCTGTGGTGATGGCCAGATATTTCAGTGTTCTCCTTCTGGGTAAGTCACATGTTAAATTGAACCAATTTCTGCATATGGTGGTCATGTCTTTTACCTTCCAGATGTCAGATAAAAAGCTTAAGGTGGGATCATAAACCTACTGATGACAATACAGATAATCCCGTGTGATTATCAGAGTCTGAGTCTCCAGTGAGGTGAGCGGGGATAAGCTTCTTAAACAAAGTGAAGTTCAAACGCACAGCCCCCCACCTGCCCCTCACTCTCACAGTAGCTCCCACAAGAGCCCTTTTCAACACAAAACAATATAGACTTAAGCAAACAAAAACATGACCAACCTGTTACCCCTCTCTCTTCTTTAGCATCAGTGCCTGGCCGTTCTCTCGCTGAAGAGAAGTAATCAAAGGCATTGTGTTTGCTTGTTCTTGCTTCTTTGTGTTTCATAATGAAAGGTATATGGAGAGGAAACCGTACACCTGCGGCGAACTGTGCTAAACAAGACAAGGAAAAGCTCTGTCGGTGTTTGCACAACACTAATAGATCTCAAATCACTGTAACAACCACCTTAAACATGCAAACAGACACGTGAAAGTGAATTCATAATAAGATGTGCTGCTTTAGTGTTTAGTATTAAGGCCACAAAACATGTTTTTGCATTCCACTGTACTGCATTTCTGTTGGTTTTACAGTGTAAACGTACACTAGACAGACAATTTTGACTGTTTTACTTGTGTTATGCATGAAATGCTGCCCTAAAAATGTGCTGCTTAAGTTAAAAGAAATTAAACTTTTAAATAAACGTGTCTCATCCTGATGAATGCCTGGATAATGGCCGAAATGTTATATATATTTTAAAGGGGTGATATCAAGGGCGTAGGTATGCTTTTGACATTGGTGGGGACATAACCCCAAGCCCATGCATAACACCGCCCAAATGTATACACAAAGAAAGAAGGCGTAACTTTTATTCTTGCTGTAGTATCGTTGCAGCCACCGCCATGTTGTGGAAACGTTGTGTGTTGTGTTGTGAAAGTGAAAGTACTTTGTTTGGCCTTTCAAATGAGTACACAACTAGAAATCAATGGTTAAGTTATATTTACAAACTGTTCCAGAACAGTACAACGCAAATATTCGAGTATGTGCAGCACATTTTATGGAGGACGGTTTCCTAAAACTGGTAGAGTAGCTGTGCGCACTATAAAGTGGGGCAATTCCAACCTTTGCAAGGACAGTCTGGTGCTTCTGACTCACAGCCTGTAAGTACGTTTTCATATTTAAAGAATTTGCTACTGGCTATTCAAATGCGAGTTTTGAGCACTGTAGAGTGATGCTTCTTGTTTCTACGATCACAAATGTAGACATGGTGTTATATTTACCCAACGTAACACGTAAAAAGACAGTACGAGTCATTATCATCAGTAATTATGTCCTCGCTGGATGCAACAAATGCCTCCTTTATAATGGGTTTTATTGTTTTTGTCTCGTCGCACCGGGCATCACAACATGGTAAGGGGTGTAACATTTCGGTCACACGCTTGGGGTATTCGGCCAATCACAACACACTGGTTAGCTGGCTAATCAGAGCACACCGCACTTTTCAGAACGATGGGCTTTGTAAAAATCGACGTGTTTCGGAAAGACGGGTCAGAGAGGGAGACCATCATGTACAGTATGTGGAAAATAATGTGTTTTTGAACCTCAAACCGTGTAAACACATTGCATTACACCAAATACACAAAGTAATGTTCTTTTTAGCAACATCATATGACTCCTTTAACCAGTAAAGTTGGATTTTTTCAATGAGTGTTGCACGTTTTATAGCTGAGACGGCTTTATGATTTTTGGTTGCACCTCCTCTTTTGTTGGTAGAACACCTCTTTTCAGTATTTTTTTAGAATAATTCAGTAATATTAGAAAAAAAATCATAGAGACATCAGTAGTATTGGTATCAGTGATACTCGCCTTCAGTCATAAAAAAGATGCCAGTAAACAAATATTTAAAATATACTGTCTTTATGTTGTTTCTACATTAATTCAAAGATGGAATGTGAAATTATTGCACTATAAAAGTACATATAAAACTGCAGTGTTAGGTGTGATTAATCGCGATTAATTCACGTTTAATGTAATTTAATTGTGATTAATCACAATTAATTTCAGAAAAAAATTGATTAATTAGTTACTTTTTAATACTTTAAAAACCTCTGGGTGGATTTTATTAACAACACACATTTATGTTCAAACAACATGTATAAGTGAATTTTGCATCTGATGACCCCTTCAAACACAAAAACTTTTGTGTAAAAAGGCTTCTGCTATTAAATGTGCTAAAATAGTTCTGCGCTATAGTTAATTTATTAGCATTCATTTAGTATAAACACGCTTCCTTTTAAGTTAATTAGGCTCATATATATATTTAGACTTATAATTAGACAGATTATACATCGGGTGCCGTTTGCCTGCTGCACATTGCATCCATGGAAACTAGGTGATAAACGTTTTATTAATTTTTTGAGACATTTTAGTGCTTTTTCTTAATTATGGTAGCTCTAATTTGATGGGATAACAGTTTTAACACATACTTCTGACACATAGATCTGGTGTTCATGCGCATTTTAATCCAGTCAGTTTCACTGCTATATGCATTGAATCAAATGAGAGAGCGAAAACTGAGGTTGAGAAGTGGAGAATAAGAGTGGAGAGCAGGATTTCATTAGTGAGGGTGCTTGACTGAGAATAGAATGGGAGCAGTGCTAAGGATGGCCATTAGTTTTGACGTGTGAGGGAGAGGGGGATCAACATGCTCAGTTTGGCCCATTATTCTCATTGTAGCGCAGCGCAATTATCAGTGCATTTATTAATTTATCAGGATCCTTACATGCTCAGTCAGCAGTCAGTTAGCTAGATGACTGAATGTATATCCCCTGTTGAAAATACTTCACTTAAAAGATTAAATGACTTGGATTGGAATGGATGGAAAATGGAAAAACACTGCAAAATTGGCTCAGTTCCAAACTCTAGTGAGCTGCCTACCCAGACGGCATGTTTAGACATCATACTGGAGGTCCGCTCCCAATGCTGACACAGTTCTTAACAGTAAAATTATGCAGCTTTAGTTGGAGCCAAATATGGTGTGGCTCTGCCTTAGGTGACCTAAAATTAAGTTTTGAGCTGCGTCCAAATTGTAATTCTGTCTGAGTAGGTGCTGAGTGAACAAAATAGTTATTCTATGTAGTGTAAATGTAATTCAGACTTACTACATGAATACTATGTGTTCAGACATACAATTCTTTTCACACACACACAGTTCTTTTTAGGCTACTATAGTGAAGTATGCACTTGAGGACTTGAGTTCCTGAGTTCCTCTCCTGGTCTTGTTCCCCTCTCAGCATTGTTTCCTGTCTCTCCTCTTACTGTCCTTTATTCATGAATTGTAAGCATTAGCCAAGTCCCACTCATGTTCTGTTGACCCAAAATGTGAATATGTGTGATATGAAGATATTATCTGCATTTTTTGTCTTTTGACAGGGCTCAGAAAGCTGTGTTTAAAGGTTCAGCATTTAGAGCATGAAAGGAATGTTTTGAGAATGATAACGGTCTCAGTGGTGTGATTTCCATATGTGTTTTTTAAAGATATTTTAAAGGTATAGTTTCCCAAAAATGACAATTACCCTATGATTTACTCACCCTCAAGCCTTACTAGGTGTATATGACTTTCTTTCTTCAGATGAATACAGTCACAGTTATATTAAAAAATGGCAGTGGATGGCTGTTGAGATTTTGAAGTCCAATAAAGTGCATCAGTCCATCATAAAAAGTGCTTTACACGGGGTTTAAAAGGGGTTCTATTGTGCTTTTTAACTTTCTGAATTTTAGTCAGTGTGTGGTGTGTATGCTTGGGCATAAAAAAGATCTACAAAGTTACAAATCTCAAAGTCCACTCCAAAGGGAGATTTAAAAAAAAATCCCTTTTCAAAAACTACAACGGATGGCTCCTTTGGACTACAGCGTTTGCTTTCCGGGTGCTGTGATGTCACAACGTGGCCCATTAGAATATCATTAAAATAAATCCCGCCTACGGAAATTCTAATTGTTTTGGGGTGGGTAGGGACGAGGTGGGGGATTAGCCTAACTTTAGCAATGCAGCACGGAGAGCTAGACTAGCGTATTCTCAGCATAGCTTATGCTACACCTACATCCTACGTCATCCACTGAAACACCACTTTCTTGTAAATTCGTTTAGTCAGTTAGCAGATACTAGAGATTATGGTTAATAAAGCTTTAAATATTTGTAAAATGTTTTTTTTACAAACGCATTGATTTGCTTTAGAAGGCCTTTATTAAACCCCTGGAGCTGTGTGGAATACTTATTATGATGGATGGATGCACTTTATTGGACTTCAAAATCTCAACAGCCATTCACTGCTGTTATAAAGCCTGGAAGAACAAGGATTTT
>JAHKKF010504197.1:0-45363 GCA_019740295.1 Labeo calbasu
TTACGACTGAAGAAAGAAAGACATGAACATCTTGGATGACAAGGGGGTGAGTACATTATATGTGAATCTTTGTTTTGGAGGTGGACTTCTCCTTTAATTAATAAAAATACAGTCATTCGATGTTTGCTCTTTAGTTCACAGTGCATTAACTAATGTTGTCAAACACAACTTGTCATTATTAGTAAACCTTGAAATTATCATTAACTAAGATTCATAAACGCTGTCAAAGTGTTGTTCATTCTTAGTTAATGTAGTTAGCTAATGTTAGCTTATGAACCGTATTGTACTGTTACCAAAATACCTTTCAAATTTATTCATCTTTTAATTTAAATTTAATATTAAACAGTAGTGTACTTTTAATATTCAAATACTTATACTTACCAATGACTTATCGCTCATTTATTGGGGCACATTATTCAAACTAAAATTCTTTATAATCTTTCATCAGAATGACTTCCTCTTCTTATTGCATCATTTTTTGGCTGATGTTGTGAATCTCTCTTGCTTTTCAACCCCTCTTCTCCAACCATCTGGCTCCATTCTGGTAGTCCCGCCCAACATTTGTCCCATTTCATGCCTTGATTTCCCTCAGTTAAAATGGGTTGCAAACAGCATTTGATGTTGACTTTAAACCAAAAGCCATCTTATAAACAATCAGGCTATTTCGAGGCAAGTTTCATTCATGCAAAGCCGTGTACCGTTGCGGCACATTGAACTGATTTGTACGAATTAGAAAACGACTCATGTGCCAATAGCAGAAAATCATTTAGCTTTTTTGACAGGCAGACATCTTCAGCTCACAGGGTCTTAATTTGGTGTACATAGCAAAGGCCATTATTGCGTCTGCTCCAATATAATCTTCCATTTAACAAAAGAAACTTTGCAAGTGGAGACCTTTCACTGAAACTTGTCAGAATGATGAATGGTGCGCGACATGATCTGAAAAAAGATCAAGGGCTTCGTTTGTCTGAAAGGCAAGGATGCAAAAGGCAGCGGCTTGCTGTCTAATCCTTGAAAAGCCGCCATGAAATCTGGATCTCGATTGGCTTCGCCTGCCTTTATTCTAAATGCACGGAGGAAAGTTGACGGTTCCACCTTTATAAGCCACTCAGAGATCACACAAGTGAGAATTTCCCATGTCATTCATCACATTTCATTTTTTGAAGCAACAATTGAGAATTAGACTAGTTCCTTTTGCATAATTAGACTGTACATTAGTTGCTATATAGGAAAAATGACTTATTTGGCTGTTTAATGAGTTGTATGCTAATCTTCCGTAGTGCATTATGGAATACCGCCGAGTAAATAGAACAGGGACAGATTAATCTCAAATTGATTAAAATGTCATTTAAATTCTTCATCATTTGGGCTTACATCTGAGCCAAGTTCAATCAACTCTGCGTGAGAGATGTGCGGTTAAAACTTAATGTTGTAGATAGATCTACCTGTGTTGAAATTGATGTCATACTTTGCCCAAAGTCCCTCAGGATGTCGGTGAAGGAGTAATTAAAGACTGAATTACCCGCAAATCCCTCTTAAAGAATCTTCTGCTCCATCTGTAATGGCTTTTCTTTTTTTTTTCTTTTTTTGTTTGTCATAATATGATCCGTGACTGATTTATTTTCTAGTGTTACCAGATATTAAATCCAGATATTTAAAAAAAAGCATGCTTTTTGATAAACAGACCACTGCCACAATTGCTACAATGAATCGATTTATTATTCATAGCTTTGTTCTCAATTACCCTACAATAGATTTTCAGAACAAATCAACATTCTTGCACTCAAACAGCACTGATTTTAATAGCAGTTTAACAGTTTGTGTGTATTTTTATTTATTTATTTATTTATTTATTTTATTTTTTTGCATTTTGTCAAGACATTTTGTCTGTATATATGGAGTTTCTGTAGAATGTGCTTTGTGTCGTCTACACATTTTTTTGCTTTAATGCACATATTTTAGTATAATACTTTGATATTATTTTAATAATAGAATTTTAATTTCAGCTTAAGTTGAAGTACTTTTATGTTCATTTGACATTTTAGTTTTTTATGTCTATTTAGCTTAATTTTATTTGATTTATAGTAATTTTAGTACCTTATTTAGTACCTTTTATTTCATTATTTATTTTATTTTGAGTTTTTTTTTTTTCCATTTAATATGTGCATTTCATTTTATTTCAGCTTTACCAAAATAAATAAATAAAAAATAATAATAAATAAATTTCCTTTTTACACACTGAATATTCTGTTGCACTATAGGAAATTTGTCACATTACTCAAGTGAATGGCTTGCTCCATACTGAGAGCATGCGTGGCAATAATATGTGTTTCAGTACAGTGTCCTCATGAGAGAGCACAGAAAAAAAAACAGCATATTTCCTTTGTTGAATCTTTGGACGATTATTTCCCCACCATTTGGCATCGATCAAAGTCACACCAGAACTCAGAACGCTAACATTTCCTCCCAGACCAAACTCAGTGTGCAAATGTTACAAGTCCCAACAGGCAAAGATACAGCGAAAGTCATGGTGAGAGACCTGTGCTCACCTGTTTCTCTCTCTCTATATTCCCTAAGCTCACACCTTTGGAACAATCCAGAATCCACATGACAGGAGCATTCGATCCATGTTTGAGTTCAGCGAGCACACCTTACATCCCAGGCCTTGATAAAAACATTACATCCAGCCTTATAAAACAGAAAGTAGGCTTCCTTACTTCTATCACACCACAGTTTTAGATTGTATTGTATCGATCAGTTTCATTCGAAGGGTGTGGAGTTTGTTTTGTTTTTTTCATAATATCATATCCTACTTCTACTAAAAAGTAACACAAAAATAGAAGAAAAAACATTGTCACCAGCTCCATCCTGTTTGCCTCCGGCGGTGAGCAGTTGCAATCAGCATTTGCCAAGTGAAATAAAACTAGTTAAGGCTAAGTCAATAATGATTACAGAAGTAACCTGTGGGTTAGAGCATTGCCTTAATACATTTCCTTTCATAACATATCACTTCCTGTGCATTACACCATCATCTTAGATTTGGGTGTTTACAAAAACACTTAAAAACAAACCTCAGATTTGAGAGATCTATGCACATTTTAATCAGATTTTAGCTGCATATAATCTTTATTTTGGCATCTTCCACAAGCCTGATTATTAACATCTTGCTCTGTAAGACTGAACATGTGTAGCTGTTGCTCTTAAAGAGCTATTTGTACTTGATCTGACTCTTATTATGACTAAATGTGATGTGAAAGCAACATTTTTTACTTGAATAAAATCTGTGTATTTTAATATTTTAAACGTATAGCAATACTTGAAGTCACCTGGGGCGGGGGGATGATTTACAGAGTGGATATCATAAAGACCACAAGGAATAAACAGCCAATCAAACAAAAACGCTCAGTTTGCGACGTAGCTCTGCACTCACAGAAATTGCAATTCTCTTTATAAAGAAATGTTTATAGTTATGCAATGCAGCGAGGCCAAGTCACCAGCTCTAAGCCAGGATATGAAGCAAAATGCATGCATTCGCTCTTCCTCCCTCCCTTCTTCCTCTCTCTGTAGCTGTAAACCATGTTCAGAGGGATCGATACTCTCTCCGATAGAGCAGCTAATGCACTGTGAGCTGATTTTGCTCAACATGACAGCAGCAGCTCTGCTTGTGTGTGGTGTTTATTACTGACCAAACAGGAAGAACGAGGGGAAAAGGGTTATTCGGATATTCTTGGCTTTCTGTCAGTAATGGCTGAAATGTTAGACAATCAGTGTAAACAAATATAACAGAGCTGTTCGGTTATTATAATATTTACATACCTTGTAATCAATGTCATTTCCGCATGGTTGGTAATTGCATCGAAAAAGACATTTAAAAAGCATTATTCAGAACTAAGTTATTCTGTGCATCGAACTTGTACCTTTCGCTGCGAAATATATAAGCGATACCTAATCTGCGCCTTTTTGGATTTCTCTTAAGGAAAGACTAATCCTCACCTCAAACCATCAAAATGCTAATATCCTTTCTGTTTGAAATGCTAGGTGCTTTCGCTCTCTCTAATTTTCCTATTCTGAAAAAGACCTTTCTGGGTAACATGAGAGAGCGAGAGAGATCAATAACTCACTGAAGCTCATTATTTATTAGCCTACAGACTGAAGGCAGCCGAGAAGAGGTGGTGTAAGGATTAGCTAGCATGGCTATCCCTGCCAAACGTAGTCAATAGATGCACAAAAGCGCCCCAGAAATAAACTCCATTATCCCTCCCTATTAGCATGCTATTAGCAATTATAGATTTTGCTGAGTTGCATCCCTCTGGGTTGAATGCAAACATGTCAGGCGCCTTGTCTAAGTTCGGTCATAATGTACGTGGCAGAACGTGATCACAAGTGGCCTGAAACTCCCTGAAGTCAACAAAGCTTTGTGGCAAAAATATCAATATTGATGATCTCTCACTTATTTACTGATGCATGTCGCCATTTTGGTCGCGACAGGTGGCGTTCCGTTCCATGATATGGTCGCTAATGAAGGGGAGACTACACCACCGACTTGACTTTGAGAGCAATGACAATAAGAGTCGGCGGATCGATAACCTAATTCGAAGTTTTTGAGACAGGCCTTCTCCAATATGTGTGAAATGTAATTGTCAATTGCCAGAGCTCAGCTGGAGTGGGCATATTAAGTCAAACACCTGTCACTTGGGAAGGCTTTGTACTCAAAAAGAGGGAGGTTATTATGCGGCATGACTGAGTCAAAGGGACGGGAGGACTGTGAGACATGATCTGGGTCCTTTTTTCTCAGAGGAAGAGCTGTCAGTGTCTATTGAATCAACTTGTAATATGTGCCAGTGGCTGAATTTAAGATTCCTGTGCGCCGAAGTGGCCTTTGCTTTCAGAATATGCCTGCGTCGTGGCCTCCTGTCTTCCGGAAGCAAGACTGCTCAATAAATTTCTAGCATTATTCGTTACGGCAACAGTTTCATTGACGGCAGACTCGGTAGCGCGCTCTACTGTACCGTCCAACCCAGCAAAGAGGTTGCTGATGAATATCTTTGTGATGTCGAGTCAGGAGTTACCCATCAAGGTGAAAAGACCCACAGCAGTTGCACTCAGTGATGCAAGAGAGTTGTCTGTCTCTGTCAGCACAAATCGATGGACTCTGTCAGAGCGAAAAGTGCACACACACCGATTTCCAGGTTGGTGGTGTAATTGCGTTGAATTAGGAGGATGTTGTTTGTGATCTCGGGACTGTGGGAAATGAAATCTGAAATGAAACTCAAAACGGCACCTATGGAAGAAGACATTGTTCAATTACCGGTGGCTTGAAAAACAATTTGTATTTATTTCACATCAGCAAGCTTTGCCTCTTTTCCAATGGTGACCTCGTCTCTTGCGGTCCTCAGTTGACTCCACACTGGAATGACGTAATGTCGCTTTGGACTATTGGGTCCGCACCAGTGCGGTCTTCACAAAAGAGCACATTGTGGGTGCATCAACCGTGTAACAGAGACACCAGTAGGTACCCTTTTAAACCACAAATTGCCAATTGGGACGCCCAGTGGTCTTTATGACCCCATGGACACATACAAACAACTTTTGTTTGTGTGTGTCCATGAGGTCAAAGACCGCTGGGTTTCCCAGTCTGCAATTTATGGTTCAAAACGGTGGCCATGAGACTTCGACTTCACATCAAATGCCTCATTTTGGTCATGGCCTTTGTCTGAGGTATCATTTGACTAGTCTCGCATAGCCAGACCTTCAGACTGATGGCAGAAGGTCTGCAAACCTTGGCCGCTTTGAATGGCCAAAGACCTCACAAAAGGCCATATAACTGACAGGTAGAGCAACCAGTCACATTTTGTTTTGTGCTGCGTCATGTTTAGACCGATGTGTACAACTCTCGAATGTATTTTAAAGAGTCAATGCTGTGAACTTTACATATTTTACATACTTCTAAAAATCCAGTCACAGTTGTAAACAGGACGGCTTTCTTCTTCCATTAGGGGGTTTGGCATTACAGCATCTTTGTTTCTAGGTAGAATGTAAAATAACGTGACACTCACGTCTGCCGGAAATCCTGTAGAATTCAACCAATCCAATGACGATTTTGAAACTCCTGAAGTGTTTCCAATTTCATCTGCCATACACATCAGATGTTCAGCTGAGAGTCTGTTGGGCACTCTTTTGATAATTTCCTAGTTGAAACCACAAGACTTTTCTTAAACTTTTCTTAAATCTTAAAACCAAATGTTCTTATTATATTGTATCCGCTCACCTTTCCTTTATCTCATGAAGCTCAAAAACTTTTTCGGAGTGCGGGAAAGTGACCAACCACCTCAGTGGAATATTCTCCCACATGTGTAATTTAGGTATCTGGCAAGGAAAGACGATGTGAGTGTGGACTGGCTTTAATTGATTGTATGGCTAATGAGCACTGAGAGGAGAAGGAAGCTGGGAATAGAATCCTAATGACTCTGTCAGAGTGCTGATGAGAGGAGCATCTCACCAGGGCCCTGCCTTACAGCTCACACAAGGCCCCTGGGCAAATTTCCAATGGTTTCAGCTAGCTACAGGACACCAGCCTCTGGGGTGTGAAGATTAAGGTGTGAAAGGAGAGAGTTCACCAAATAGATTCTAGTACAGATGACACTAGAGCATCCACACTGTCATCTAACATTCTTAAATTTGTTTAGTGAGAATAATTTGCCCATGAGGACAGTTGTTCTGAACCGATGGGTCGCAGCATTTTTCTGAGGGGGTGATATTTTGTTTTTGTGCAAATTCATCTGTGCCTTGAGGGAAACTGCAAAAATAGGTAGAGGCCATGTTGCGTGACATACCCTCATCTTTAAAAACCTCGAACAAACCTATGCAAGGTCAAAGAAAATACAACCTAGACTGCACTAAATACGGGTTTGCTTGCAATACACATGGTTTGTGCTAACCATAATGTTGGGTCACTACTCGATGTCCAGTATAAAATGTGGGTCTTGATGTAAAACCATTTGAGAGCAGCTGATTTAGCTACTCTAGTACATTAGTACAGTTCCTCTGATGAAAACTAGGGTTAAAGGGAATAGCTCGCCCAAACCTGAAAACTTTGTTTTTAAATTACTCATCGTCGTTCCAAACCAGCAAAATCTTTGATCATCTTCGGAACATAAATTAATTAGAATTAGAATTAGAATTAGAATTAGAATTAGAATTAGAATGTATTTATTTTCATTGTACAGGTGTACAACAAAATTTTTGGCTCCCAGTACAAAAAGTGAACATGTGCACACACATACAAAAACAGTGCAATATGTAAAAATATGTAGAACAAAAAAGTGCAAAACTGGGCATTTACAACAAACATTGCCAACAAATATGTACAAAATGGCAGGGTAAAGTGCAGTAAGGCAGAAATGTACCAAAATTAAAGCAGAAATGAAATGTTAATAAATTAATAAATATAAATATTAAGGTGAAAGTCTGTGTTATTGCACAATCAAACCAAAAATGAGTTATTTAAGTTCAGTTCTCTGGTAGTACGTGGATAGACTGTTCATGAATCTGGAAGTGCGTGTCTTAAGGGACCGATAGTGTCTTCCAGAGGGTAGCAGAGTGAAAAGGTGGTTACCGGGGTGCGAAGGGTCCTTTATTATATTCCTGGCCTGTCGTATGCATCTGGTATTGTAGATGTCCTCAAGAGATGGCAACTGTGCACCGGTGAAATTGAGATCTTTTTGATGAAATCCGAGAGTTTTCTGACCCTGCATAGACAGAGATGCCACTGAAAAGTTTTAATGGCCCAGAAAGGTAGGAGATGTTAAAATAATCCACGTGACATCAGTGGTAATGTTATGAAGCTACGAGAATAATTTCTGTGCACAAAGAAAACAGAAATAACCACTGTATTTAACAATTTCTTCTCTTCCGTGTCAGTCTTCACTGTGCACTCAAGAGAGTGCCATGGCACAAAAAGTTGTATAAAAAGATGTTATTTTTGTTTTCATTGCGCACAAAAAGTATGTTCTTACTACCTTTCTGGGTCTTGAACATGTTAGTTGTGTTGCTGTCAGAAAGCTCTCGGATTTCATCAAATATACACATTTGTGTTCTGAAGATGAAAGAAGGTCTTATGGGTTTGGAACGCCATGAGGTTGAATAATTAATGGCAGAATTTTCATTTTTGCGTGAACTAACATTTTAAGTTTGCTGATTATGGACATTGATGATAACACCATATAGGGTTTGATCTGTCAGCATTTAAGTTCTCAGCTCAGATCTACAATTGTTCATATCTTCCTCTGTAAACTGTACCTAAACTTGTTGGTAGTTTCTGGCCTCTTTGGACCTCTGAACAAAAAAAAAAAAAACTGTACTGCCTGAGAATACATGTAAGAGTAAGTGGTGAGGTTTCACGGTTGACATCTGCCAGGCCCACGAACTGAAATGATCTGAAAAGGACAGCCACTGTGGTATTTCGGTTTGAAGGACTCTTGGAGGCAAATAATTCTTTTGTGAGTGGGTAGAAAAATGCCCTGGCTTCAGGGCTAACCACCTGTCAGTCTCTTGATGCTCTCCTCTCCCTCTTTTATTTCTGTATTTTTTTCTCCTGATCTTTCTCGTCTTCACTTTAAAGCTCAAGAGATGACTTTTGCACATTTCTTGCTTGGTGTATCACATCAGAAGAGCATTGTAAACAGTTGGCTTCAGCTTCGGTAGTTTGTCTGAGGAACAGATGTTGCTTTTGCACAGAGGTGGCAGAGACAGACCCCTGTACCACCGTAGGGCATTCCGCCCGCCAATTGCCAGCTGGAACCTTTGAACCCGAACTATCTGAATGGCTGACTCTGTCAAACATCTGTTTCCCTCTCAAGCACCGTTATTTTTATTTATAGACCTTGCAACATTGACAAATTAACCTTTATCACCTGTGGCTGTGAGTGATGTGGTTAAGCGTACATACCATCCAATCAGAACAATGAGGTGCCAAGGTTGGGTGGAGCAATAAAAGGCATTCTGCTTTGTCATTGGACAGCAAGTTGGGTGATAATGAACTGTGATCAGTGGATCTTCTCAAAGCCTTTGGAGATTGAAAGTTCTGCCTTCGTCTTTGACTCTAAGGGGAGAAAGACAGAAACAAAGTGTCCCAGACCATTAGCCTGGGCTCTGCATGACAGATGTCCTCTTTAGGCCAGTAAACCGATAGAAAAAAGATAATTACATCACAAGTCACAGATCACTGAGTCACTGTCAAGGGACCCCGTACCGCTTCTGCTCAGCGAAGACTTTCTAAAGACTGATGTGTTTTGGGCACTAAGACATTAGCAAGAGTAATGCCTGCAGAACTTACTCATTCCCAAAAATGAGATGGGAGTTTATGACATCACTTGATGATATCAAAATTCTTTTTATAGCCAGTCCACTTGGTGGCCACCAAGGTACATTTAGTCGTTCAGGTCCAGCTGCTTCAAAGGGAAAGACCGAGATTTCCAAACTTCATGTTTTAGTAATACTGCATATGTCTAAATCCCCAATAAAATCAGCCTTTTTGCTTCTCGGAATGCTTAATTCACCCCTTAAGATATCTTTGAAGTACTGAGTACTAGTACCTTAACACTTGCTCTTTTGTTTATCCCTTGGTTAAATGATGTAAACAACACTATCATTATCCAGAGCTTCGCGAACGCACACAGTACAGTCAGTACACACACACATAAACCTCTTACAGAGGGTAAAAGCATCCTGTGTGCATTCCGCTATAGGGTGTCTGCTTATTTAGTCTCCCCGTAATGTCCCAGTTGGCTCAGTGTGGTTAGCGCACAGGGTGGCCAGGCTAAGGATAAAGCCCAAAGCAGGAAGGGTCTATTCATGGGTGCTGCATTTTAAGGTCCTTGTGGAAAAAAAGCAAATAGAGTGTTTTTAGCTCCTGCATAGAGCTCTGTTTATAGCTAGGCGAGTCTCTCTTCAATAACTCATTTAGAATATGAACTACATATTTATTGCAAAGTGGGATTGTGGGTAAATACCAGCAGCGTGCTGTTTGCAGTGGGACTTTCTACTTGCTTTTGCACAAGGGCTAATACATGTCATGCAGATGAGTAATGGCAGAGAAAAACAGTGTAAAATCGCACCTAACAATCTGTATTACAGCCTATAAACCAATTCTGTTGATGGCCTGTGTACTCACATTGGATAATATAGTCGTAAAGCACTTCTTTAACGGCGCTGACAGATGAATATTCATTGTATAGGTCCATCTGCACTATTTTATCATAAAATTGTTAAAGGTGCCATATGCATGATAAACTCTTCATGCCGGATGCTAAAATACAGCTGTGCTAACTTGGCATGGGGGCCACAATGGGTTCATAATTAGATTGCAAAAAGAGAGTGACCCAGCATAAATGAACACTTTAATTCCTTGTTTGAATTGTATTTCTAATACACTTTTTAAGCAAACCAGTCTATGAGCTGGCCAGATGGTTTCATGCACATTTTCGTCTAAACACGCTCCCCCATACGCATTTTCACTGGGCACAAATGCCAGCCAACTAAACAGGATGTGTTGTAGCATGTCGCTAAAGCACTATTGATCATTGGCCTGTTTTTAAAATAACACCAGCACGGCAGCCCGAAGATCACAGCGCCACAGGCTTTGACAGGATTGACATTGCGTTTTGCATGCGATTAGGGGTGATGTGACGGGTTGAAATGTCAGGGCTATTGGCTGTATGTGTGCATGGCCGTGTGCCATGTGCGCTGTTGCATGGGTGCTAATCTGAGAGATCTCTGATACCACTGGATTGATGGAGGGAATTAGTGTCAGGAAGGTTCTTGGATGCAAGACTTTAATTACAGGATATGACCTCAGAGCTTGCGTGTGTGTCAGTAAGAAGACTGAAGCCTTTGTGGAGAATTGATTGAGATTTTATCTTTGGATGCTCAGTCACACTTAAGGCTGAATATTGAATATTCATGACATATTTGGGCTGGTTTTGATGGAGATGTGAAATGAGGCATCATCATGAGTATCACAATGAAAATGTTTTACTTGGCCATCAACATTCTTAAAGCTGTGTCATTAGACTAGTTTCACAATCTTGTCTTTGCCACGCAACTACGATTAAGACTTTTATTTTGTTATCAGTGTATCAGAAATGATTTTTGGATCTAAAAACTGATCTCACTTGTTAACGCTGGTCTAAGAATTTAATTTCATACATGTTATAGTGAGTGATTTAAGCTAAACGCTTTATGTCTCGTCTTTGGGGAGACAACATTCGCTGTTCGCAGGCATTGATATGCTACTGAAGATTTCAGAGTTCACTGCCACTGGCAGTGCTATTTGTATTCAACATGTAGACCAATCTCCATATCCTTTAGGCCACATTGATTCATATTGAAGAATGCTTTGGCAAGTTGAGAGATTTTGTGAAGGGGAAGGGGAAGAAGAAGGAAAAAAAAACAGATGATAAAAAGTCTTTGCGATTTCCGTCAGTCTGTCAGTCAAAGGTGTGGTGGGATTTTCCTGGCTGGTACTATTTTGTGATACTTCATACCTTCTTTGCGAGTATTCAGTTCAGGCTTTCCAATTTAAATGCAAATTTTACAGGACATCACAAGGAACCTGAGAAGGGTGCAAAAAATCATTCGGCACCGACGATGAATTATATATTTTAATTAACCGGTGAGCGAAATGCGTCTATTCAGCAGCAACGGCCATAAATAAGAAATGAATAAATAAATAAGACAGAAGATAAAAGCAAGCAAAATGGGTCTCATTGAGCAGCGTTATTATAAAATCTGCAGTGCCATGGGATGTCATTAAGAAAAGGACCCTGAGCTGTCAGATATCAAATGTATTGTTCTCAAGTTTGATGGGCTAAATGCTACTTATGGCCGCCAGAAAGAGGAGGATTTCTGACGAACTGACAGAGAGATACAATTTTAATTTCACTCCTGTCAGTCCATTTTTTTCTCTTTCTCGAGTGCTGGAATAAATATGAAGTGTCAGTCAACAGACTTAAAGTATTTCTCTGCTTTCTCAAGAATCTCAACGGAATAGAGGAAAGCTTTGGTTTTAAAAGCGGTGATAATTGAAAAACTGAAAAGTGCACTTGAAAATACTGCACGTAATTCGGGACGTACTTTAAATTTGGACACTGAATTGAACGTGAAAGATTTATCAACTGTGCTGTGCAACAATATTTGAGTAATATCCAGACATATGCTTGATTTCAACGGGTTTATTGTCATCTGTATGTAAATGATGACCTCATGGAATGTTTTTGATGGATTTTTGATGAACGACACACAGAGCCAAACAAGCGCAAAGACGTGATTCAGCGAGAATGTACAATATTGACTTTAGTCTGCAGCATTGATCAAACAAAGAAAATAGTTTGCTCTCTCGTCTTCGCGCTCGTGTGTATGTGAACCTTGTGTTTAGTGAGTGACGAATGCTGGGTAAATACAGCGTGTTGATAAAAGACACCCTAAGTATGCAGACCCATGAATCAGAACATAATAAGTAGCTGACAAAAGCTAAATATCCACAATATTAAACACCCACATTAATAAAATTATTGTGCAAATATTATATGCACATCACTCCCACTTACGTCTTCGACGCCAGCCAAGATGAGAACTTTCTTGCCAGAAAAAACAATCAAGAACTTTTGTTCTCGTTCTCCACAATTAGCAAGACGGTGTTGTGATTGCGATGTTAAATATATAAATAAAGCATGTATACATTTCCTTTAGCAAGTTAACCATCCTGATAATGGGGCGTGTTATAATTTCCTGTTTAACTTTAATGAATAACTACTGTTGGGATCGTGGGAGACAATTAAACAAGTGAGCATACAAAAAACAAATGCGCTTTATGTGTGCGTTCATCCAGGAAAAGTTCTCCGGTTATGAATATTCCCTGACTTGCTCTGATGAATACCTCTCTTTATGTTTGTTTTAACTATGGGCTCTTTTTAATGTTTTACATTCTGGTGTGCTTAGGGAGACAAATTGATTTCCTGACCCTACAATGTGTTGTTTTTGGTCTGGATTTCACTCTGAAGTCTTCCCATAGGAAAAAAAATCACTAAAGGGATCCTTATAATATCTCAATTATTTCTCCTCAAGGTAAAATAAGATTAAAAGGAGATCAAATTTTAGGTTTTCAGGTTTTCCTAGATTCACATTTCCCAGTAATCTCACCCAGTAAGTCTCAAACTTAGATTTTCTAAGATATAAAACTCTTTCATTCTATTATAAAGTCAGCTTTCCAATTTTTCGAAAACCAAACTTCAGCCACACATTCTGCAACTAACAGCAGGCAAGGGAGTGTTTAAAACTTGTTTGAAAATGTTTTTTTTTTTTTTGCAATTCCGTTCGGTGCCACATCGTATGGTGCAGAAATTACACACTGCACATTTAATGTAACTGGTACTCCATTAAAGTTGCTATAAGTGATTTCAGAAAACTTTCAATATTTTGTTTACCCTCTCTCCAAAACTTTGCCCTCCAAAGACAAAACCAACTCGGTGTCTCTCAAAAACCCATGAACACTTAAAATGATTGACAGGCCTAGAGTATTTCTGATTGGTTATGGAAGTGTAGGCTGTTTTGCTGTTCACAGTCAAGGGCTGTCACAGAAACGATTCAGTTGATTAATCAAGACACATATTTCAATGATATATGTAAGGTAGTGGGAATATCTTGTGGGCAGTAACACTGGCTCAACCAGTGAGTTTGGAATGAAACTACCTGTCAAGTCTTGAAATGTGTGTGTCACATAAGGGAGACTTTTGGGTGTACTCCAGGAACCAGGTTAGGAAACACTGTCCACTGAGTTTTGAAATAGCAATCATTGATCAAAGAAATTTTCACCAGAGTCTGTGTGTGGAGAGGGTGAGAAAGAGAGATAGAAGGCCAGATGGAGAGTGACTGTGAAGGACTTTATGATGGTCAATCCTGGATCCAAACAGTCTGGCATTGTCTTTCGTTCTTCCTATTTCTCATCTAGGTCTATCTATCCCGCAGCCAGTTGGGCAGAGAGAATATCAGTCCCTGAGGACATTGATTCCACTGATGAGATGCTATAAAGTAGGGAAGAGAGAGAGAGAGAGACAGAGAGAAGTGGGGCGGGGAATCAGGAGGCAGAGACACTGGAAGAAAGAAAGCAAGCGAGTGAGAGAGAGAGAAGGAGGGAGGGAAGGAGGAAACTGTCCTCATGCTGTCTTGGCATCGTTGCCACCCAGTTTCTCTCGGGCAGGCCAGAAGCCTCACGATCTACCTCTGTGTGTGTCTCCGCAGATGGCCAACATTGTGACGTCCTTCTGCTGTGTGGTGCTTGCAGCCGTGGTGGTGGTTTATGCCCAAAGGCGCAGCCAGCAAGGTAAGTCCACATTTTGGGATACTTCCTCCATCTGTTGCAGGTCTCCATTGTATGCCTTTCTTAATTTCTTAATGAGATCAGCTTGATGTTTTGTTGATTAGGGATCAGTTTATTCTTTTCTGGTTGTGTGTCCTGTCTTCTTTCTTTTTACTTGTCATTTTCTTTGCGTCCCTCCTTCAATCTGTCTGTCGGAGTGGAACAGAGAAGTCACATTGTGAGCGGAGGGTCAGTATCACCTGACTGTAGGGAGGGGTGTGTGAGTGTGTGTGTGTGTGTGTGTGTGTAGATGAACGCTGTTTAACGCATGGCCTGGCTGCCCAGAGACAGAGACTAGCCTGTCACTGGGTCAAAACTAGAGCTCCAGAACAAAGCAATCCTGGGAGTGCGTATGAATGTGTCTAAGTTTGGAGCAGACATGTTATCTTGCTGGCTGTGATGGGTTCTCTCATGCTCGGGTGAATAAACAGCTATGTTGTTTCTGCATTCCAATTCAGTGTCATTTTGTGAGACAGCGGGGTGGAAGTGCTATCGAGACATCCTTAAAGCTATTGTCATTTTCCGAGTTATTATTCAAGCTGGATGCAACAACACATTACGCCGTTTCCTAACCAGGTGCGACTCAAGTTTCCATCAGCAAGTAATTTGTCTGTCCATGGTAAAGGCAAAATGCTACGCAACGACAGCCAGTCAGAGCATATTTTATGTTGCTTGCATACTGGAGAAAGTGTTTGATGGAAAGGAATGCATACAATACATTTTAAGTGTTTGGAAAGAGCAAGACAGTTTAAAATGAAGAAGGAACGACTAATTGGATGAGTCTGTTGCAGGAGAAATGTTTGGTCTCATGACAAAAGACTACAATGTAGCCGACTTCAGCATTTTTCCCTATTTGTCAAGAGAAGGGCTGGGCACCATCGGTCTGGGAGGGCCACTGTCCTGCAGAGTTTATCTCCAGCCCTAATCAAACACACCTGCCTGTAGCTTTCTAGTGATCTTGAAGACATTTATTAGCTTGTTCAGGTGTGTTTGATTAGGGTTGGAGCTAAACTCTGCAGAACAGTGGCCCTCCAGAACCGAAGTTGCCCAGCCCTGGTCAAGAGTGTATAGCAGGGATGTCCAAACTCGGTCCTGGAGGGCCGGTGTTCTGCAGAGTTTAGCTCCAACCTAAATTAGACACACCTGAACCTAAACGGCTCTTACTAGGCATTCTAGAAACTTCCAGGCAGGTGTGTTGAGGCAAGTTGAAGCTAAACTTTTCAGGACCAAGTTTGGGCACCCCTGGTGTATAGTCCTGCTCCTGGATGGCCACCTTCCAGCAGGCCATCTCCAACCCCAGTTAAGTACACCTGAACCAGCTAATCAAGGTTTTATGGATAACTTAGAAACTTCCTGAAAAAAAAATTGGAGCTAAATCCTTTATGGATAGTGGCCCTTTAGGAGCAAGATTTGGCACCCCTGCTCTATGTCCTTATGATGTCCCATTTCTTTTGAAATTAATGAATTTAAAGCATTCTCTGATGCAGTGTGAAAAAAACTTGATTTAGCTTTGGGTAAAATGAGAAAAAAGTTGGAAGAGTTGCCATGAATGCAAAACAACCATACTTTTGGACTGTAGATGAACATGCTTCCCCTGAACCTTCGACTAGAACAGTGGTCTCCAAACTCAGTCCTGGAGGGCGTCCTGTAGTGTTTAGCTCCAACCCTGATTAAAGCTCTTACTGGACATGCTAGAAGTGTCCAGACAGATGTGTTGAAGTATGTTGAAACTAAACTTTGGGCACTGGCCCTCCAGGACCAAGTTTGGAGACTTGAACTAGAACTTGGGGGATGGGCAACTTCGGTCCTGGAGGGCCACTGTCCTGCAGAGTTTAGCTCCAACACTAAACAAATACACTTGCCTGTAGCTTTCTAGTGATCTTGAAGACATTGATTAGCTTGCTCAGGTGTGTTTGAATAGGGTTGGAGCTAAAGTCTATAGGACAGTGGCCCTCCAGGACCGAAGTTGCCTATCTCTGACTTACAGTATAACCAAAGGTTGAGGGTGGGATGAGAATGGGATGAGGTGTAGAGGTTAAAGGCCTCGTAACTGAAATCTTGCGTGTTCAAACTACTACCACTGTGAGCACCCAGTCCTGCTCTCAGACAGCCAACATCCTGCAGAGTTTAGCTCCAACCCTAATTAAACACACCTGAACCAGCTAATCATAGTTCCCAGGCAGGTGTGTTGGAGCGGGTTGAAGCTAAACTCTGCAGGATGTTGGCCTTCCAAGAGCAGGACTGGGCATTACTAGTCTAAAACCTTAGTATTGTTTTTTTTTTCCAGAAAGACTAATTTATACTGCATATTGTCACTTTCAATAAAAGTGTGAGCTAAATGTCTACTTACTAAAGAAGGATTGCAGACTCTACGTCAGCCAAAACTGCAGATGTAGCTTCAGTTGGGAAGACTGTTTAAGAGTGATAAAGCATCTTCTTGGATGTCTCATGCTGTTGTCATCCCCCCACACCCCTGCGGCGGCCCACGTTTTGTTGAAGCAAGGCTCTCACTAAAGCTGATTACATCGCTATAATGCCTACTCATTGGCATGTGTTTCTTTGGCAGGCCAGTTGCACTGATACGATGATGTCATTGTGAAATGACATCACCACGTCATCCATCAGCAGTGCTGCTTATCTGTTTCCACGTGCATTCTGATTGGTCAGCTGATCGTGTTTAATCTAGACAGCAGTCATCACAAACACAAACCATGCAATGCCAGTTAAGCCTTTTGCATTAAAAATGGCCTCAGTGAATCCTAGTATACAGATAGACTGAAGTACAGATGGACAAACAAAAAATGCACAAAAGCTGAAATGAGAACTGTTTTATTACAGTACACAAACATGAACACACACACCCCTCACACAAGATTTGCAATGCATTATTAAGATTGGTACAATTATTGACGAATATGTTTTAAAATGAATCAAGACATATGCAAATAGTCAGTAGTGACTTAATGAAAAATGCTTCTTGTTGACTAATTATAACAAAACTCTATTTGACATCTTGGAAAGTCTTTATTTGTATTCTGACATTAATTTACTACTTATAGATTTAATATCATGCCACTTTTTCTCAGAAGTAATTTATTTTTATTTTTATTTATTTATTTCCCCCCCTTTGGGCAAAGCTTGATACTGCACCATATGTTTGTTTCAGTGACAAACTGTCAAAGCATTCTAATTCCGCTTCAGGTGCCTCTTTTCCTGTGATCGTGTGATTGTGAGTAATTGCATTAGAGCTTTGTAAAACTTCCAAGTTTGGTTAGTGTAAAACAGGCGCTGTTGCTCGCCATAACTTTCTAGTACATTTGAAGACCAAATGAAGTTCTGAACAAAGATTTCAGGTTCATATAATCCTGTCAATCACAAGGATAAGGGTGTAAACCCTGGTTTTGCCAAGAACGAAGTGTTCCTGCATCAACATCTTTTGTTAATCCCGGAACAACATTCCAGGCAAACAAACATAGATTAAACCCTATCTATAACTCCATGTCTAGACAATAACTACCTAACTTAAAATCTGATTGAAATGATAGGTTAAGAATGTCATTCAAGCTCTATCACCTCCTGCATTCCATCCAAAAACGGATGTGGGATATTCATAAAATAATGTCTGACTTCCGAGTTTAAAGGCATTACACTTACTAGATGCTCATGAATGGATGCTATTGTTAGCTTCGCAGGTGTTCCATTTTCAGCAAAGATGCCTCCTGCCATCCTAATTGAATAGGATAAACAATGCTATGTAATGTTAGCATATGTTCTGCAGGTGTATGATTATAAACATAATGGATCATTTACAGTGTTTAACGCACCTGTCTCTGCAAACATTTGATAAGTAGGTTTGATAACCACGCTGCGTAGGAGCTTATTGATTGGTGCCGTACACCCACATATCATACAAAGCTTTCAAGTTTCATTTTAAGTGGTTTTCTATTTTATTCTTTAAAGAAAATTCCTATTTACCAAGTTGAGTGGAACACAACATAAGCATGAGCCTAGACCTAATATCTGAATGACTGAACCAAGATGTTGACCTAAGATTATTAACAGTAAACAGTGTCCTTTGTTTTTTTACATTTACTGTTACTTCACTGGCCATGAACTCATTAATTTTGTATACAGTTTTATTAAATATCATAAAATGATACAGAAAAGAAAGAGTTAATGTAAAAAAGTTCATGTAAAATATGGGTTTGCACCAGGGGTGCCCAAACTCAGTCCTGGAGGGCAGGTGTCCTGCAGAGTTTAGCTTCAACCCCAGTTAGACATACCAGCTAATCAAGGTCTTACCAGGCATACTAGAAACTTCCCAGCAGGTGTGTTGAGGCAAGTTGGATCTAAACTCTGCAGGACACCGGCCCTCCAAGACCGAATTTGGGCACCCCTGGTTTGCACATTCTGTACACACTAATGGTGCGTTCAAGTCATGTTGGATAGATCATATTTATGAGTTGAACGGACATGAATGCCACCACAAAGTTGTTATTACGAGTGGGAAACTTAAAGGGGTCCGAGTTCTATTAAAATTTGCCTCACATGGCTCTTGGGGGTTAATAAAGGGCTCGTGTATCGAATCGATGCATTTTTGTAAGAAAAATATCCGTATTTTAAATCATGCTTGCGCTAACAGTTTTACACAGAACTTGCTTCTTTGACAAGGGGCATGGCAGTACTGAAACACTATCTAAGCTGTTCGCCAGTCGCAACGCAGTGGGACAGCTAACCAATCACAACACATTTCCTTTTTCGAAAGGCGGAACCCGGAACTAATCGAATCATTAGTGCCAGGCTGGGAGAAATGTATTGTAATAATGTAAATTATGTTAAAAATAATGCGTTTTTTGAACCACCAATCACAATGACGACTTGTCAACTCCTAAGTAGGAACATCCCAGAAGGACTTGAACGCAGCATAATTACTGACAACAGAAAGTTAAGTACTGTATATTTTATGTATATTTTATGAAGTGTTTTGATTGGTTATTTATCCTTCAATCCTCTGAGTTTGCGTGAAGGGGGCGGTGCTTATCGCCAGTGTGCATTTTGCACAGGGAGTAATAAGAGCTGTATAAGAGCTCACTCATAATTCCAAAACAAGTAAAATGGAGTTTTGTGACAACTGACCACTACTTCTGTGATGTTTTATGCATCCTGGACATGTATTATATTTCTGTTTATTTGTACAGTGTGTTTAAGATAGCTGTGTGAAACCAATATGCTGTAAATATAGAAACGTGCTAATCGCGATTAGCATATTAGCATGCTCAAACCCTCTGTGGAAGTATCATTTTTCATGTTGTATTTATTTACTCTGTGAAATTAGCACTGTATATTGATTCAAATATTAATTAAGCCATCATATACATAATTAAAACAGACTTCTGTTTGGTGGACAGTTTATAATCCTTTATTTTATTTTTATTTTTATTTTATTTTATTTTATTTTATTTTATTTTTTTATTTTTTTTGTCGTTTACTCTGTATGAGTACATTAAAATATGTTTAGTAGGTAAAACACCATGAACTCTGTTCTTACATGAAGGAAATATTGATGAATGCAGCTTGTATGTTTTATTTTTATTTAAATGGAAAGTTATTAAGAATGTAAAGTACCTAGAAGTAGTTTTAATTTCCATATGAACAACATTGGTTTGGTTGTTTTGCTGCATGATGTAACTGATTTTTCTTCTTCTAAATCTGACACCTTTCATTTTCGACACCTTGTTTAATTGGTTAATAACAGATTTGAGTGAGAAAGGCATATGGCCGCCTATATTATATTCAGTGTTTGTCCTCATTAAACACACGATTTGAATGTTTCACATGTAACAGAACTAGAAATAAACAGAAATGAAGACCAAGTCTAGGGATATTTTTAAACTAGAACTAAGAACACAACCCAACCCCATTCCTCCATCAGAAGACGACAGACAAAGCCTTGCTTTATGTCATCAGTCAGTGAGACTGAGTCCTGACAAGCCCATCTCTGACAGTTTAATTATTCATGAGACCCTAAGTGAGAATGAGAGCAAATATATTTCAGAACATCCATTGTCCTGGTCACTTCCAATCCGGCTCAGTGGGGAGAATCTGTTGAATTCAATCTATCACTTGTTTGTCTCTAGTGGCCTAAAGGGCCTCACAGTACACAAGTACCCCATTTGATGACGAATCTCAATCAAGTATAGCAATGTGGGAATGATGTTGATGAGTGATGTGCCTCATGCCCAGACTTGCTGGATTATGAAGCTGGCACACAAATCCAAAGCAAATAGATGATTTTCAGATATTTGCATTTCATTAAGACGCTGTCTTTTATAACCTGTGATTATGGATAAGGAATCATTTGGAAGCTGTCTACTAGCTGTCCTCCCTAAATAGAGAAAGCAGACTCCCTTTGGGTTGCAAGTGTGAATTTCATCAACAACTTCAGCTTTGTTAGAGGTGTGAGAGTGTGCGCGCATTGGCTCCCTAGAGAATTTACGTGGATTTTGTGGCGCAATTGCGCATTTATGTTTACTTCAAAAGTGTGAACCATCTCACACGCTCATACCTTGAATCGACAGGGGGTGAAGAGACAATAAAAGCGAATGCGGTGGCTATTTTAAAGCACGTCCTTGGAGCGAGCATGTGAAAGAAGCCAGGTGCATGAACCGCTGACACAGTCAGCACCCTTCGAAATACATCTCTTTCACTACCATTTTCAAGGTGCTCTAGCACCACTTCAAAGATTTAAAACTAAACACAGCTTACATTGGGTGTCAGGCGATAAAGACATATTTAGGAAGACGAGCTTCAGCCCCTTTTTGAACGTCTAAAGGACTGTTTACCTCGGAAGATGTTCAGAAATAAACCTCTCACAACAGTGTATAAATCATTCAAACTTTCCCCTGTCAATAAAGTTCCTTTTCCCAGCATCAATCAATGCTTAAGATGTTCTCCTTGGAAATCCCAACACGGAAAGCATAAAATTGGCATGGCTACACACGGCGCTGAGGAAACAGCTGTTTTGTGTGAAGCTACAGATGTAGGCTGTGTACTTCCCTTCCGTAGTTGAAGCGTTATCCTCCTTTAATTAAACTCTGGAAATGAGGCAATAAAAGGGAATCATATGAACCCTGTCAAGGGCGTGCCCAGAAACAAAGTATGTTTTTAATAAATAAAAATGCGTATTTATTTGTCAGATTTTGGGGTGAAATATGAGTTATGAAATATGCATTAATCTCTTCAGGATTTCTTCTACTTTTAGGTTCAAAACGTTCAAGACTTACTTTTTTTTAATAAAGATTTGACCAATATTTTTCAAGAAACATTTTATTTTATTTTATTTTAAGTAGTATTTATTTATTTATTTATTCCCCTCCTACAAGAAAAAAAGTCCCACAGGTTTAAAACGACAAATAGATGAATAAATTATGACAAAATGTTTTTTTTTTTTTTTTTTTTTCAAAATACTCTCATTTTTTAAGTGAAAAACATCATTTTTGAATGAGATACAAGAAACAATTTCATCTTCCTTATACAAAGAGAAAAGAAAATAGTCTGTGAAATCATCATTTATAATGCCACACTGATATATCAACTAAAATCTTGTATTCTTATCTCTGTGGGTGACAGGAAGTCATGTGTCTTTACTTCCTGTCTGATATCATCTCTGTACCCTTGCGGCCTTGTTTTAACACAGTAAATTCCATTCTTGTTCTCCATACAGTGTCCATATGTAGGTCATATTGCGATTATAAAGTCAGAATTGAATTTTGAATTTTTTTCTCAGAATTCCGAGTCTATATCTCATAATTCTGAGGAAAAAAAAAATCAGAATTGTGAGATAAAAAAGTCGCAATAACCTTTTTTATTCAGTGGTGGAAACAGGCTTCCATGTGTTGAATGGCATTCTGTGCTGTAGAAGTAAAGCTACCTTACAATTTGGCCAAAATTAGGTTGTTATGCCCCCCTACCACATTTCTTTGTGTCTGGAGCATGTCTAAAATGCCTTAAAATACTGTTTTGCTAGGCCGCTCGCTAGGTTTTGCAACAGAGCTTAAGTATCCATCCCCTTGGTCGTGAGCCAAATAGCATAGCCATTCTAGGATTTTGTGAGCTCGCTAATGGGGAATGTTTACTCATGGAGGTCAGCGCAGTTCTTAATATGTATTCGGCCACTGGGCTGGAAGTCTTAATGGAGTTGCACAATGCATTGCAGTTTTAGCGCTCCACTGTGTCTAAATTCAGATAATTGGCAAGGCAGAGTTGAACCGTGGATCAGACTGCTGGATTTTGTGTTAGTTCATGCGTAGTGTTTTTGTTCAGTACAGTGAATACTGCTTGACAAGAGAGAGAGTTTAGTATTAGTTCACCTTAGTGAGATCAGGAGTGTTTCCAAGAGATGAGCGGGTTTCATTTCGCAATGTTCTGTAAATGATCCTGCAAAGACTTAAAGTCTTTAAGTGTATCTACTAGTTATGCTTTTATGTTAATAGCAGTGCAAAGTAAATAGGAAATCTAGGAAGTTATTCCTTATTAGTCTTTATTTAGGAAGTTTTATTTATTTATTTATTTATTTATTTATTTATTTATTTATTTAATTAACTTACTTACTTACTTACTTACTTACCCCAGCACTTTTTGTAGTCATGCTATTTAATATATAATGTAATAAAATATTTATTTATTTATTTATTTATTTATTTATTTATTTAACCTCAGCACTGTTCGTAGCCATGCTAATGATTATTTCTTCTTCTTCTTCTTCTTCTTCTTCTTCTTCTTCTTCTTCTTCTTCTTCTTCTTCTTCTTGTTAGTAATAGGGCCGAGTAATTTAGGAAATCTAGGAAGTTATTCCATATTAGTCTTTATTTTAGTTTTAATTATTTAAGTAATATGTAGTAGTAGTAGTAGTAGTAGTAATAATAATAATAATAATAATAATAATAATTATTATTTGTTTATTTTGTTTATTTCTTTATTTTTAATAATAATATTTTGATTTTTGTTTTATATTCTGCATAGTATATTTAAGAGCTTTAAATTGGTAATTATGATAAATTTATATGTAGGCGAAACAAAAAAAAAAAAAAAACACTTAAGACCAATAGAACCATTAAAAAAATGGGAATTAAGCTTTATAATTTAAGCATGGTCTTCCAAGGACATCTTTTTATACATTCTCCATGTGGGTGTAGCCTTAAAATTTAATTCAAAATTTAGAATTCCCTGTGCTAAGACCGTCTAACTGCCCGACTGGCAAAATGATCAAAGCTCTAATGGATAAAAAAAAGGCCTGAAATTTTAATGAACTACATAAAGTAAAGCACACACCTAATGCTGGGCTAGCGGTGGTCATGTTTGATTCAGATGGCTCTTAATGATTGTGCCTTGAGAATAAGAGATACGTTACAACTGAGCCTAGCTGTGACTTGCTTGATTATACTATGCAATGAAACGCTCAGTTTTTCCAAGAGCAAGAAGAATTATCTCTCAACTTGTGTATTATTGCTTTAGATGGAGATTATTAACTCTATTCTCTGGTTCATTATTCCCCTGCTTCCTATAAACTCTTGGCAGCTTGCTTCAGTGAGTGTCTATACAGCATTGCACGCCTTGGCATTGAAATTTTTTGCCCTTTCCCTTTTGGCAAATTTGCTTAGCTGCCTTCAAGACAGCATTTTTTAAGTCATTTCACACATGCTTAATTGGAATTCTGGACTTTCACTGGTTTTAGGCCACACCGCATCAGCTTCTGCCCAATGTTTTGGGTCATCACCCTGTTGGAAAATGAATCGTCTTTCAACCCAAAAGAGCAATAGCAGATAGCGACACAGTTTCCTTACAGCATTTTTCCATTGTTAGCTTCATCCAGTTTCCCTCGTCTTTATGAGTTTTCCTGCTTTCCAATTCCTGCCGTGGAGTAGCATCACAAAAGAACAAAGCTCTCACCACCATACAGCACCGTGGAGTTTTCCAAGTGCAGTGTGCTCGTTTGGTTTGTAACACTGAGATTCAAAAGTTCTTATTTGGTCTCAAAGAACATGTTATCTTCCTCCAAACTGTTGAGACTCTCACATTCCTTTGGAATTCCTTAACCAACCTATAATTTATAATTTTAGAATTTATAAAATAATTAAAAAATACAAAATAAAACACACAATTGTGTATAATGGCCTTCATATTGTTTAGCAGCAACATGGCTGAGAGTAAAACTAGTGTAGTTTGCCTTAAAGTGAAAAAGTAAAATGCTTTGGAGAAAGGCAGAATTAAGCACAAATAGTCTTCACAGCATCCTGCCTGTGTGATTTTTCTTTCTCCCTTGAAACAACGTCAATAGCAGCACATCAGTGCATCTCCCAAGGCTGCTTCACGGACTATCCAGACAGCTGTTTAAATCACCCACACTTCCACACAGATGTTTTTGTTTGTAAATAGAAACCTAATATGGAGGACATGAGCAATACATTTCTGGTGTGGATTGATGCTTTCCACTGTTATTTCCCTATTGTCGGTTAACTATGTGTGGATGCACCTTTAGTGGGAAATGAAATGCCTATAACAGATGCAAATGGAGAAATAAAATCTAGGATCTGTATTGAGTAAGTAAAAAAAAGTGTGTGAAGATGCAAATGCAGTGTTTGAAATGGTTTCCATTTGCCATAATGAAACATTTATCGTATACAAAATAATAGGGCAGTGTCCCTCTTGCACTTAGGTGTGTGTGTGGCATTGCTTTGTCTTTTGTTGTCTTTCCTATTTGATCTTAAATATCTGGGCACTTGGATAATAATAATAATAATAATAATAATAATAATAATAATAATAATAATAATGTGGAATTAAAGTATATATTAAAATATAGAATTCAGTAAATTACTTCAAACATAAAATAATTATAGTTTTTATAATAATAAAATTATTAATAAAACATACTACTGACAGATTTATTTATTTATTTAGGAAGTTTTATTCATTCTTTTTTTTTTTTAAAGTAACTTTGAGTGCTGTGTATTTGTTTGTATGTAACAACATTGGCTGAACCAATAGCGTTACTTTGGGGCGGAGCTACCTGTTTGTCCAACCAATGGACCAACAGTATCTACGCTGTAAAAAAAAAAAAAAAAGCAATTTGTTGAGTCTTAAAATTTTAAGATCAGTCAACTCATATAAGTTTAGTCAACTTGAAATGTTAAGTTGTGCTAAGTGACAACTTAGATATTTGAGTTGACTAAACTAAAAATTCAGTTTGTTAAACTTAAAAGCTGGGCTTGTTACCCAGCTGCCTTAAAATTTTAAGTTGAATCAACTCAAATATCTAAGTTGTCACTTAGTACAACTTAACATTCCAAGTTGACTAAACTTTTTTGGAGTTGACTGAACTTAAAATTTTAAGGTAGCCAGGTAACAAATTATTTTAAGTTGACTAAAATTGTTTTTTACAGTGTAGGAATGCAAAAAATATTTCACCTTATAAGTATAAACAAAACGTTTTAGATTTGAAAGGTAACGTGTATGTTTTGTGCAACTAGCAAAACAAACCACAACTGTAAAAGTAGAACTTGTTCCCTAAATATTCCTACAGTGAAGTAAACAGAAAAGTCTGTAAATTATGGCCCAGTGTAATGTGTTGATATGAAGGATTTGTTTTTCCCCTCGTATTGTTTTCTTTCACAGCCTGTATTTTGAATTACGCATTGCATTGTGTTGCGTTTTAGGGTTAAAGGAAATATCTGTGAACTCAATGGATAATGTCCTGGCAGAAAATTTCTTTTGTGTTTTTCTCCAGATTTTTTTTTTCTTACGGTGCATGTGATCGAGCCAGACGTCGACTAGTCAGACTGCTCAAATAAACAGAGTAATGTTTTGAAAGTTTGTCAGTGTTTACACTCTTTGGGGAAATCAACTTATGAATGGCTTACTCATAGTTGTCTCTGCACATTACACAGAGAGAGGAGAGAGTATTTTAAAACCGAAAATATTACACAGTTCACCTTTAAGGTGCAAATCCGCCTAAACCTTTTGATCCCATATTGTTCAAGTGCATTACTGTTTCACCGCATACACACATACCCAAACAAGCCTAACAAAACATTTATAAGCAGGTCCCCAGATGCCAAAAAAGCGAGTATTAAAAAGGATTTTTGAAATTTAATCCCTAGTGTCTTGAATAATCTACCAGGTATTTTTCAACCTCTGGCCGCGCAGACGTTTTCCATATGCGTTTTTGTAATTGCATGATTAACTTTCCTTTGCCCTGCTCGAATGTGAGTGTTTTTCCTGCTGTTGTTCTCAAAGCACCACTTTAAAATATGCAGATTAACTACCTGTCAGATGTCAGGTGGTATTACGGCAATGATATATATACGCAGCTAAGGGCCACCTTTATAGTATTGTACTATAAATCCTAAAAGTTGCAATTCCAGTGCATTATGTGCGTCGTACGAATGAAGAGACACTGACTAGAAGTTGAACCCGAGCCATATATAAAATAGAAATACTGCAAAGCGCTGGGAGCTCTTGCACAAGGAGTGGAGCTCTTTAAGATTTGCTGCAATTGATTTGCTGTGATATTCTCTGTCCTCTCTGTTAGCTATCAGAGTAAGAAAAACACCCTCGTGCTCTGTCCGTAACCTTTTCAGCCAAACTGGCAAAAGTGATTCAAGCTAGGAAATTGGTTCAAAGGAAGGTGGAATTGGATTTCCAAACTACAGCACCCTGGATGGATACTGCTGCCTTAAACATGCTCGTTGGGCTAAAGAGATTTCGGAGACACTCAGGCAAGACCTCTAGCAGGAGAAGAAAGCTCAGATCAGACATTTCAACAATAAGATATCTGCTTTCAGTGCAGCTAAACTAAAAGATGGTTACAATTAACTAGCAAGACTTCTTGGTCAGTAAGCTTTACAAGAGATACAGTGCTGGTCAACCAGCTTCAACATTTCTTGTGAACAGCGTTGCTATGCTAGTCCCAGGCTTCAATAATACGGTTGGCCAGCGTGAGAGAGTTTGGGACCATTTGACGGAACAGTGATTTCCCTTGTTGGGCCAGTGCTTCATTGTTTGCAAATCTTACATTTAATCATCATTATTTCTGAAGGATCATGTGACACTAAAGACTGGAGTAATGATGCTGAAAATTGAGTTTTGATCACAGGAATAAATTACATTTGAACATAGATTCACATAGAAAATGGGTATTTTAAATTGTAATGACTGTTTTTACTGTATTTTTGATCAAATAAATGAGCAGAAGAGACATCTTTCAAAAACAACAAACATTTTACCAACCCCCAGAATGTGAATGATAGTGTCCCTGTATTTTATTCCTTGAATTTGGTTGCAAAAATGCTAAAAAAAAAAAAAGTTTGCCAACATGAAAATGCAAGAATGAATTTTGATAGCCTTGGATGCAACAGTAAGAATGGGATGAAATAAAAAAAAAAAACAAAAAAAACAATTAAAACATGAAATGGTTGCATTGATTTTATATTACAGCAGTATAATTTGCAGCTATTATTATTAATAGATATGTGACCCTAGTCATAAGGGTCTTTTTTTTTTTCTTTAAATTTAGATTTATACATCATCTGAAAGCTAAATAAGCAAGCTGTATGGTCTGTTAGGATAGGGCAATATTTGGTCGAGATACAGCTGTGTGCAAATCTGGAATCTGAGGATGAAAACAATCAAAATATTGAGAAAATGTTGTCCAAATGAAGTTCTTAGCCATGCATTATAATCAAAAATTAGGTTTTGATATATTTGCAGTATGAAATTTATTTAAAATTTAAAATTATTTATTCAACCATTTAACTCTCACTCCCAGTTTTGAACACATACATAAAAATGCACTATCCAGTCTTATATTTTTATAATTCATGAATGAAAACATTTTGTAATATGATTTTAATATTTTCCATGGTAATGCAATATCTGATTTTAAAATGCCTTTCAAAGGATGAACTTTGAGATTTTAAGTTTTGAACTGATATGTAATTTCTTATGATTTCTAAAATGTGACAGGGAAAAAGGCAACGAAGAAAGTCTTTTGTGACAAAGGTCAGAACTCATATATTAATCTATTACTTTTCCTACATAATTTGTAACACAAAAATATGGTTGGGAGTCTTAGACCTTTGCAACAATGTATAGTTTGTCATGATTAGATTAGGATTTATTTGTAATATGGTGAAGTACTTAGGCCTTAGGCGTCCCACAGAGAGGACGGAGACAGTTGAAGGGTTAATATCCTAATGATTTTTGGCGTAGAAGAAAAATCCATAATTTTTACCCATACAATGTATTGTTGGCTATTGCTACAAATATACCTGTGCTACCTAAGACTGGTTTTGTGATCCAGAGTCACATATGTGAAAAATACATTCATTTAAACTCTCCGCCTTATTTTTCCCGTAACAGTGGGCACATCCATTTGTAAATTTTATGGGTCTGGCTTTCGGTCTGATCAGCATCTAGCTATTTTTGCTGTACAAAACAGCTTGTTTTGCTGCTTGATATTGCGTGTCTTACTATGTTATTTTCATGTATTATCTTAATTATGAACACACTGGTTTGTAGTGCAAACAGTTTTACCGTTTACTGCATGTTGTTATTCTTCTCAATATTTCCCTATAGAGGTCACTTTCCAACTGGAACATGCTCTTTCAGTTGGACTGAGGGGCAAAAGAACCTGCTGCATGACTGGATTTAATAGGGAAGATGTGAAAATGCGGGTAAAACAAACGATTGTCAGTTTAAATTAAAGGTTGTTGGACTCGATATAGTGTTCCTTACAACTTACTAGATATTCAGCGGTCCATGGATATTGATATGCAGCCAGGAATCATATTTCCTGACATTTATATGTGCCTGATTTTGACGCTGGGAAAATACATCAAGCAAATTTGCCTCTGAACGTATTTTGTAAATACATCATACAATCATCCAGCCCAAAAACGAATATAGTTTTTGTTAGTGTTTTTGTTAGTGTTTATTTAAGAACATTCAGTTACGCAGAATATAAGATGGTAAATATTTAATTTATGAGCTGTCAATATATAGGCTATGACTTTACAGCAAAACTGAACATATTAACATAAATAACAACTGCACATTGTTTTGCTCCAATGGAGTCCATTTCTTTCTTTGAATTGCAGCTATCCATTTGCTTCTCTTTTTTTGTAGCTTTCAGCAGTCTGTAAAAATATACCTCAGATGTCTTTTCAAGTCTATTTGTACAGTCAATCGCAAAGCTCTTTCTCGTTTTAGATGTGTTTTGTGTGTTCTGTCGAAGCATTCACGCTGAAAACCAATGCTGCCGTTTAGTCATTTTGCAGCCACTCCAGCTGACGGTGACGTCACGTGCATACCCTCTATAGTGGCTAGTGAACCGGAAGTCTCGCTCACAGGCTTACTTCCGCATTGAAAAATAAGGCGGATAAAGTTTTGTTGTGAGGAAGTGAAAAAATGGGATGAAAAATACAAATCTGAACTGGGAAAAAAGAAGACAAAAAAACTTATTGCTGAGCCTTGTGGACCTCACAAGGCTCAAGGCCTAGACCAGCAAAAACCTGGACAGTTATACTAGTCCAACCTACAGTAGTCTAATTTAAACCGTCAGGATTCCCTGTATATTTAAAATCCTGCAGCATCCGTTGTGAGAATCTCCACTAAGTGAAATCTAGCTTGTTCAGCAGTCATTGTGTTCAGGTAACTTTCTCTGTTTGGGAATCTGGATTCTGTTCAATCGTAGGTCCAACCATTAACCTTTAGACAATCCATTAGACTTTAACAGGGAATGAGTACCAATATAAGCTCTCATTTCCCATCCACTGGGCAGTCTTGAGGTCTGGTCAGCACATTGGGTACACTATGTTTTACAGTAGCTTACTTATCTGCCATGATCTGATCTGACTCTGGTCTGCCTTGTTCTTGTATCTTCTGTACTGCAAAAAGACATTCATTAGCTCAGCATACCAATATTATTTTATACTAATTAACTACTTAGTTCAGGTCCCGAGGGGCTGCTTATTCATTCAATCACAAGACTGTGATTTCTACCCCTGGGACACAATTTACTTCTGGATCATTCTGACTGTGTGACCATCCCCATTCCAGCTCACTTCTAGACACCGTGACCTGTCTTTAACTTATCATCCATCTCCTCAAGCTCTTCGTCCGTGCTTTATAGAACGGGACCTCTTAACTTCTGCACACACCTCCAGCTGTGCTACATCGTCTTGGTCTGTTTGGGACTGTTGCTCTTCAGAGACCTTAATGACTCGAAGGTTAATGACTTGTCCATCTTTCTGCCAGAGAAGAGGCTCCTTTCCTTCAGCAGCTTCTGCTTGTGAATTCTTCCTTTCAGTTTTTTTTTTTCCTCTTTTTTTTAAATCAAGGATTGTCTCATATCTCATAACAGTTTTGCTGTATATGTTGCCCTTGTCCTGCCCTTAAAGGTTTAAACCCTAGGCTTTCTAGAAAACATTGATACCATTGTTATAAGGATTGAATTGGAGTGGGAAAAACACTTTTGTGAGTGCAACAAAACTTTCTGGGTTTTAATACTTTTTGTCTGTTTGTTTCTGTCTGTACTGACTAAGATAAATCTATCTTCATAAAAAAACATATTTTTAATGTACCTTTTGCCTCTAGGTGGTGCAATATTTATAAGAACAATTTTTAAATGGTGTTTGAAGAACATTTGAATAGTCTAAAGAACAGTTTTGCACTATAAAGAGCATTTTGTTCAGTGGAAAGATTCCATGGATGTGAAAGGTTCTTAATGGAACTATCAATGCCAATAAACAACCTTTATTTTTAATGGCAAGTTCTGAAAGATAAGGCAATATATAATATCTTCAACACAAAGGGCCTTTTTTAAAAAAACATCTTTGAGATATTAGTTAGATCTCTTCTTTGATTAAGAGTCAAAATATACAAACAAAGCGTTTCCTGACAACACAAGCAAACCAGACACAACACCAGTAACCTAAAGGTTTAAGAGTCCTAATAGGGATAAATCTTCACCTGGCGTAATACGAGCCCAGGATGAGCTGAGTGTGGAGTGCACTGTCTCCTGAAGTCCTCAGTGGATCTCATGTTCAGTGTTTCAGTGTTTGATTTCAGGTGATGGGGACTTATTATCTGAAACAGTGCAGGTTGGCTGCTTATCCTCTGGGGTGTATCGATCCAGCAAGCTCTCTGGGACAGCTAGACCATTCTATTCTTACTGATGCATTTACTCTATCTCCCTCTCTTCCTCCAACCCTGCGCGTTCTGCCTTTGTGCTTTCTTCATCCTCGAGAGCATTATGTTACCAACATTGACTGTGGAAACCAGCAGTGTGACAGCTCTAACTGTCAAGTCCTGAAGAACAACGCATACATTACACTTCTATTAAGAATGTCTTAGTTTTCTCTATTTGTAGTTATAGGAATTAAAAATTAGAAGAGATTAATTAAATTAATGACATGATATGATTATTTCTTCAAATTAATCTCATATATTAGCTTTTGATGAGAGAAGAAAGATAATTCAACAACACCTGCTGCCTGTTCTTGCTATGTGGGTTGCACTGACTGCTGATTGGCATCCTTTCTTTTTTTCTTAAATATAATGACATTAAATGAACACATTAAATTAACAGGCCAAATTATACAGAACTGTTGGAATCGAGATATTATGCCGGCAAACACGTAAAGAGGGGGGAAAATGGCCTGATACTCTCTACCCCTGTTATTGCATTCCTTGCGCTTTAATTGTAACTAGCGGCAAAACACATGGAACCTAGGCTCATTAGCTAGCTAACTATATCACACTTAGCATAACGTTTTCATGTCTCATATGGAAAATGAATCACTTATTAAAAATGCCCTGGTGTAAATTGTGCTTAACTCATCACAGATTCTTGCTGTGGATGGCCTAGCTAATAATAATTTAATCAAACTAGATAACAAATTAAAACTATTAAATAAAATCTAGTTAGATGCTGTATATAAACAGAATTAAATCACATTAGATCAGGAAGGACAGTAAAAATGGTTTCTTGGTCCAAAAACAGTTATATTTTAGTTTTAAATGACCAGTTTCTGAACTATATTTAAAATAATTGAAATAAACTAGCTGTTTTTGATTTCTTCATATAAATTTTTAAGCAATAATGCATTTTACACTGTGGTTCGTCAGATTTGGCCAGATAGTCATTAAAAAATATGATATTTTAATGCTGTTATGGTTGTGACATTAATGCCATGATTTCTGAATGTCCTATATTTGCAACTTAAAATAAAAATAAAATAGTCTGTGTGGCTCTCAGGGAGCTATGTTTGAATACTTTTCTGTCATGACAACTCTCTAAGTTTAGCATGGTAATAAATTTTGGTCTTGGTGGAATAGATCTGCTAGCTGATGCTGCTGCAGCAGAGCAAGTACCAAGACTTGCTACTGCCAGTGCATTCACAGACATGCCGCTGTGAAAATGTAGGAAATAATATTCATATAACATATGTGAAATAACCCCTATATATAACATACATGACATTAAAGGAGAACTCCACTTCTAGAACAACAATTTACAAATAATTTACTCACCCCCTTGTCATCCAAGATGTTCATGTCTTTCTGTCTTCAGTTTTAAAGACATTATGGTTTTTGAGGAAAACATTTTAGGATTTTTCTTCATATAATGGACTTCAATTGTGCCCCCGATTTTTAACTTCCAAAATGTAGTCTAAATGCAGCTTCAAAAGGCTCTAAACGATCCCAGCGGAGGAAGAAGGGTCAGTATACAAATATAAATTTGTATACTGTTTAAGCACTAAAGCTCGTGTAGCACAGGCTCTGGGATGCGCGTTCTTGAATGATTCGTTCATTTTGAACGGATCTTTAATGTGACTCGGGAAGAACAAGTCGTCTCGGGGAGTGATTCGTTCAGTCGCGCATGCTGGAATTAGTTCACCTGTTTGATGAACGAACGACTCAAACCCGAAAACTTGTCAGATAAGAGGTGAGGTGAGCTAATCATAGACTAAAGACCCAGGTAAACAATGAATTTATCTTTTCTGTTTCTTATAGCATTATAGTTTTGCCTTGTTTGTAGTGTGATCAACGTTTGTGTAAACAGTAGATGTGTTAGGGAAGTAACATTTAACATTTTAATTATATTTTGCTAAAATGAACGAAATTATTTGAAAAAAAATGAACTGAACTTCCCACCACTACTACGAATCACGTCTAAGTCAGAATCATCCGACATCGTTGTAGCTTTTTGTTTGTAAACAGCGTTTGACTTACTTGCACATTTGTCTTAGTCTTTGTAAACACTGGGTCTGTAGTTTACACAGGTGGAGCTGGGGAGGTGAAGGGTTTCTGAAGTGCTACAGCAAACACTAGCTGAGTACTAGTTGAGGAGCAAGCTCACTGGCTGCTGATGTAAAAGAAACCAATGAGCTGCACCACGTGAATAATGTCATTATATCAGACTGAGTTTACACTGGCCTGCGCCATCTAGAGTTTAATGAAAGAATGTTGTATATATTAGTACTTTAAATTTAGTAATTTAGTCAGTCACCCCTGACAGAGACTTCAGACATGACTTCAGCAGTGACTCAAGCTGCGCATCATGATGTGAATCATGCTGTGATTTTGATTTCCTGAATTTTTAATGCACCTGCTAAGTTGAACAGTTTCAACAAGTATTGTTCCGCTCATTCTGTCTGTGGATGGAAAACAAAGAAACAATACCTCAGCGGTATGTTCAATATTCATTTCAATATTTATTCATTATTAAAGCTGACTATGTACCAGCCATGTTTGTAAACAGTACAGACTAAAAGCAATTTCACTCTGCAGCTTTTGATGTGGGCCCAAACCTTTTTGATGTGGGAGATTTGAAACTCCAGCAAACTGCAACAAAGTCCAATTGAAAACCGTGGTGTATAAAATCAAGGAGATTTTGTTGGATGCAAAATTAGGCAAATATGTGAATGTCTTGATATGTTGAGTACACTTTTAGTTTGACCCAAAAGTTTCCTAAAGACTGACATTTGACAAGGAATAAGAGAGCTGAGAGAGACAGATGTTGCTAACATTGTACAGTAAGGTTTAATATGGTAGAATTTATAGTATGTATATAGTATGTATAATTTTTTACATACCTAAATGAAGGTTAATTAACAGTGAACAATAGTATATAATTGTAATAAGTTTAAGATGCCTAATTTATTAACTGTTGTTAGCCTTACAGTTAAAGTTCAATACAGTTTCTGATTTAAACTTTATAAGAAAATCTGCTTTAGAGATTAAATTTAATCAGAGTGATGAAATTCTGTTAATCAGTTCAAGTCAACTCTTTAATAAATAGATTTAAAGCTCTGATTCAGCAACTATTTTTCAACATCAAGTTAAATGTTGCTGTTACTATAAACTCCCGTAGTGGTGCATATGAATGAAAATGATGTAATACCTTTGTATTTATTTATTTAGTTCGTTAGGTAGTTAGTATGTGGAAAACATGTCTGAGATATATTTTTACTGGACTTTACTTCTTGTTGCATATTTGGTTAAAATGAAAACCTTGTGTTTCTTTGTTGTTTTTGTTTTGTTTTTGTTTTGTTTTTTTGACATTTGAGAGCAAATATTATCCAAAAGTGAAATACCAGTGCAAAATCGTATTGATAATGAGACTTTTTTTTTTTTTTTTTTTTTTTTTTCTGTTATGTATTTTTCATGACTGCTGATCTCAGAAATTGTAGCTCACATTCTTCACATTTCTTCGAATGTATCCATGGCTGACTGATGCGAGTGTGAATTTGTGTGTGTGTGTGTGTGTGTGTGTGTGTGTGTGTGATGGTCATAAAAGCAAAGGGACAAAGACATGAATAAAACAGTAAAGATGGCATCTTCTCTTTCTGAGTTCTTGCTTCTAAACAATGGTGTACAGATGACACTATTCATGATGGTCCTCTCAATGATGATGCAAACACACTGTAAAGATGGAAACAAACAATCAAACTGAGACGTGAGAATAGCTGAAGATACCCTGTGTGTGACTCTGTTACTTCTGTTTTTCACACGTTTTCATTGCTTCCGTCTCTGCTGTTGACTCTCTATGAGCTCATTAAGCCGAGCACATTAAATGAAGCATTTGTGATCCGTCTGGTGTTACTTTCTATTTCTGCCCTTCATTAATCCTTCAAAAGATGTTGACGGTGACAAAAACATTCCCTAAACGACTTTGAGCTTTGCGCTCCGTTCCCCAAGTATATCATCAAATTAGTTATGCGAGACAGGCGTAACTCGATGCTAAACTTGATGAAAGTGCTAGACTTTCATTGTCTTATAATGCATTATTAAGAAAAAAATGCTATTTGTGGTCCGTTGAGGATAAAATCTGCTGACAAGTGGATTCACTGGAGAATAAAATGTGGGTTGCAGCTTGCAGATTGTGCATGGGGTGTAAACGTGAGCGCTCTTGCAGAGCTGATTCTGAAAGCGTATGCAGGTGTGCTAATGTGTCAATGACACAATACATTGTCTTGCCTTTATTGACTTAATTTTGTCAAAAATACATACAATGACTTGACCACACGTTTTCTATTCATTTTTAGCACTAAAAATCAGCCTGAAGTTGTGATATTTGTAAAAAAGTGACTCTTTCCAGCAGGACAAGCCTGAACATATGCTGTAAAATCTTCAGTTTTCATTTTTTGTTGAGTATAATCAAACTCCTCAAGCTGGTTGCCTCAAGTTTTGAGTTTTCTCAAACTCCAATTTTATTGTTTACATTGTACAGCTAGATATTCTTTCTCTATTCAGCTAAGTGCATCTGCTTGTTCAGCATTAGCTGCCCCTATACCAGTCACTAAGGCATTCCTTAGTGACTGGTATTGAACCCATTGACTCAAATGATGACAAAAGTATGCATGCCATTTGGGTTAGACTCCATTTGATGTATCATGCTCCATTCACTACACCCACAAGCATAGAAACTCAGAGTAGCACATCAGATGCTGTGTTGATAGTTTTACAATGCACCCTCACCGTTTTTGTAACTCACTTTTTCTCATCACTTGCAGTTATAGGTGCGTTCTCCTCTAAAGACACTATAAAGAGCAGTCCCCTTACCTCAACGTTTGTTTTCCATTTCCATCTAGCCATGCTAATTCATCATAGTGAAGCTAGCATTGTGTTTGCGTGAGGCCTAGCTTGAAAAGAGGGTATTGGCGTACGCAAAGGAACAGAGAGCCCACATATGTCAAACGGCAAAGTCTGGGCATTAATCTTCACGCCTCCATCTGCACGTACTCTCTGAGAGGTGTGTGTCGGAGTCAATTGGGTCAGGAAATTCGCAGTTGTTAGTATTAACCTTTGTTATCAGCTCTCGCCACTCTTCCAGCTCAGAGTCACCAATATACAGCTAATAGCTTTTTTTCTGTACTATGATAACGATGCAAAACTTGTTTTACAATGCACACTGCAGTAGAAAAGCACAACTTTAGAGGTCAAAAGCTGTTCTCCAGGTTGATAGATGATATGGCTTTTGCTATGTATACACAATTAGCAGCTTCTAAATGAGCCTTTGAAGGTCACATTTCATGTCAAGTGCATATTAATATATTTTATGTTGTATTTATGAATGTCATCACAATTAAATAATGTTACTTGAATTATGCTCATCAGGAGATGTGCCATGCATGAAAAATAAAAAACACCTGTGTTGGTTAAACATGCTGTCATTCTGAGCCTTCGCTCCTTGAGTATGGAAATAAAGCATATTTTGAGATAAATTGTGCAAAGATAATTACCTTTTAATATCACCCTACATACCATGACTGTATATGTAGTCATAATATTAGTGCAATTACTGTACATTATCTAATGTCTCCATTTGCATGTGTGGCAGTGGTGGTAAATCTACTGATAGATTGTCCCCTTCGATTCCGAGCCTCAGTGTGTGTGCTTGGGTTGTGCATGAAGAAGCAAACATTGGAGAGGAATGGTTGTTTCAAAAAACTAATGCTTGCAATAAGTTTTAATTTCCTGTGTGGTTTAGCAGCTGTCTGGTGGCCCTTAAAACAGAAACTCAAAACGAAACTCAAAATGTAGTGATTATTTACCCAAAAGAAGAGATAAGTACTCTTGGACGTTTTTGAAAATCTAAAGGACATTTCCTGCCACTGGTGCATGTCATAAAATGTGACCCATGTGTAGCAACTATCCAGCTTCTGGGGGGCTACTGTCCTGCAGAGTTTACATCCAGCCCCAGTTCAACACACTTGAAACTTCCAGGCAGGTGTGTTAGGGCAAGTTGGAGCTAAACTCTGCAAGACATTGGTCCTCGAGGTTCAAGATTGGACACCTTGTCGGCGCCAATAACCTCATGGGCTGCGCTTTGGGCCTAACTCGCGGACATTTCCTGATCCCATCCCCCTCTTTCTCACCCACTCCACTTCCTGTCTAGCTACTGTCTTATCGAAATAAAGGCATAAAACACCAAAAATAAGATTAAAAAAAGATTGGACACCCCTGCACTTGGCTGTCCTCAAATGTCTACTCTTGACAGAAAAAGCAAGGTGGCAACTGCAGTGTCCTCACATTCAGAACCCAGCAAGATCAGAACAGAAACATGAGGAACTCAAAACTCAGGGGAACTAGTCACATGTTACTGATGACATGGTCGGACTTGCTGCAAAGGTGGGTGCAAGATCATGCAAGGTAGCATCTAACACCAGTGGAGAGTCAACACAATCCATCACACCAGGCATAGGAGTGCATACGTCGGTCATGGAGTGCCACTGTCCTGCGGAATTTAGCTCCATCCCTAATCAAACACATGTGAACAAGCTAATCATGGTCTTCGGGATTACTAAGGCTTTAGGCAGGTGATTTTTTTTTTTTTTTCAGAGTTGGAGCTGAACTCTGCAGGACATTGGCATTCCAGGACTGATGTTGCCCTGCATCTCACATTCTGCCTCTTCACTAGGGGTGTCAAACTCAGTTCCTGGTTCCACAGCCTTGCAGAGTTTAGATTTGACCCTAATTAAATGACACCTGATCCTTCTAATCAAGTCCTTCAGGCTTGGTATGTGTATGGTATGTGTTGAAGCAGGGTTGGAGCTAAACTCTGCAGGGCTGTGGCCCTCCAGGAAGTGAGTTGGACACCCCTGACCTTACACAACTGGAATTATCTCTGGTGTTATGTCCCTAGTAGCTGGAGGAACCACCCTAATGTTCTTTTCTTCAAACGGACCTGTTATTCCAGTGACACTCATGAACAGACCCTCCCTTTCCGGACAGATTATCCTAGAGTTTTATCCAAACAAGCCTTGCACGTTGTTTTCCTCGAAGTGGCAGTGTCTGGTGAGTAGCGTGCCACCTGTGGGAGAAAGAAGGGCCACTAAGCGGGGCAATCACGCTGGGATTACCCTGAGGTAACAGGAGAATTTGGATGAAGTCTCGGCAGCTGCAGTGAGAGGCTCTAACCCAGGGTGTGAGTTTAGGGAGGGCTGTTAGAAGAAAAAGGCATGAAAGAGATGGATACAACGGAGGAAAAGTAGATGAGAAAGGAGGTAGGACAGATAAGGGAGATGTACAAGAAAGCACGAGAGCATAAGATGGTGTTATGAAAGGTTTTCTCATAGGGAGTAATAGTGTGGAATACAAAGCAGGCTTGTCAGAGAAGAGCTTGTTGGCCTGCCAGAACGTGTACCCTTCACAAACGAGAGCATCCCGTAGCAAACAGCTGCAGTTTCCTGTCTGCTGTCACTCCACAAGCCCACTTACCTCAACTGCTCTCTCTAGAGAGCCTGTAGTAGAGATGCTGTAAAGGTGTATGTTTTTGATCGAGATGACTTTACGTCCCATGAGTTGTGAACTGACAATCAAGTGTGAGAATACAACAGGTAAGACAATATTAGTATGTATCAGCCAAGAAATTGGTAGCAACAGTTCTGACAACAGGTGATTGAGGTCAACATTAAGTTTATCTGGATTTTAGCTAGATTTTGCTAGACTTTTGAGATGCAATTCTCAGAGAGGATTTTGGGAAGTGTGACGTTGAACATGTTAACAGTCTAACCGTATTTATTACACTGTATGCAGTAGGTGATCAAAACTAGATCTCTTCAATTATAACTAAAGTTGTTCTTAATGCTGCAAACATCCAGCGTTGCTGCATTTGCAGTGTAGACACGCTGTAAAACTGTCAGCATCCTAAAGCTCCCTCTGAGAAGCTGGGTCTTTAATTCCATCCCCTTTAACTTCTACATCATCAAAGCAGTGCTTTACAAATTCACACATTCACAGTGCGTACAAATTCACCCCTTTCAACAATTACAATTGGACTTCAGATCGCCTGCTCTGAACAATGTTCTCATCGTTATTCATAAACCATTTTTGTGGAGTGTGGACCATTTCAGTGTGGAGCGCAGATAAGAGTTTGGTTATATTGCCCATTCACTTAGCTCTTCCGAAGAAATGCATCTGATGATGGGTGTTTAAAAAACATGACCCTAAATCAGACTAATTATACAGGCTGTCCTTAAGATTGACTGGTGAAGTAGTTGTTCACGCAACCAAGTTGAAAATGTTTAGTTTAGTCATCCCTTGTTGTCCAGGGGATATGTAGGAATATTCATGTTTGCGGTTCACCAGAGGCCATTTCATCCTCTGGTCCAGAGAGATCTTGTAAACCCTGGTCAAAGTGGTTTTTCTCATCAGAAGAATGATTTATCTGTCTTTCGGAGACATGCCTAGGCCTGACATGATAAATGATCTAAAAGTGCTACTCTGGCCGAGACACTGGTATCCTCTCAGAAAAGCTTTGTGTTCTCTTCAGCATAGCAACATTTTTAAATCAGCGTACATACTTTGCACCAAGTCATCAAATTCCAGTCGCTAGAATTTCCCCTTTCGACATAAACACATCAACATCTCAAAAGACCCTTTGCATCGGGATTGATTGGGGGAAACGATAACAACGGCTGAGCAAATGGAGACGAATTACGCCAAGCGTTGTTGGTGCTCTGAGTGGCTGTCAAAACAGACGTAAAAAATGAACGGCAGGATTCTTTCTGACCCCTACCGGAGCTCGTTCCTTCCCTCTCCCTCCTGCTGCCACCCTGCGAGGGGAATGGGAACAGGGAAGGAGCGATTGTTGGTTTTAGGCCTCAGTGTACTTCCTGTAAACGATGGGAGTGCTTTGTAATGACATCCAGGTATGTTTGCTCTTCATTTTGCACGGCTCATCTGTGATCAGTGCTGGAGGACATGTGTGCCGGTGGAGATGTAGTAAGAGAGGGAGGCGTGCAGCAGGCAGATTTCCATCCCTCCTTCTGATGAGGACAGGGGGCCGCAGACACAGGCCTGCCACGGGATGTTTACATTCCATCGGCAAGGCCACGCAATTCCCTCATTCAAAGCAGAGCTGAGGTAGAGCGGAGGAATAAATGTGCAAGTAATCTGGGTATAACGCTGTGTTTTCTCCAAGGGCCTGAGGCCAATGCAGCAGGTTCATGCCATCTACTTCATACTAGGAATGAATTAGAAAATAATTGCAGAGTCACCAGGCTGCAAAGTGCTCTTGAAACTTGATTTTACATTTTACTGCCACACTTTTTTTTTTTTTCAGTTGTTAGTCCGAGTATACAAATATTTATAAGCTAGAGGACTTTATAACATGCCAGTGGCACTGTAAGAAAGCCTGGGTGACTTACCTGAAGACTCCAGAACACTGTCAGTTGATTTTTTAATGCTTTTTGATCTGGCTTGTTACTAGTGGACTCTGGAATATCTTAGCCCATGGTCATGCTTCAAATATGAATGAAACCTGTTTATACAGGTATGTTTTTACGTGGTGAACTTACTGTACTTATTGAGTTGGACGGAATAATTTTTGGCTTGCCATCCCTTTTTAAATCTTGGCTACACTGTGGTGTTCAGTGTACTTATTTTTTTCTTCTTCTTCCAAAAGGCCAAGCCATGATCTTTACAGAAGTTATATTGGAGTTACCTGAAATAAAGCAATGTAATAAAGCACCAAGCAACAAGTGAAAATTGCCATCCGCTTGCTTTTAGTAAGTCGCTTTTAGGTGGACTACTGCTGCAAAACCTACCAAAATACTAACAAAGACAGACCTGGAAAGACAGAAACTTCCCACTTGCAAAAATACAAAAGGACCTCAAAGGACTTCTAAATCGGAAATCTAAATTGGAAATTGGAGAGAGAGAGAGAGTTTGTAAAATTCTGTACTTGTAGAACAATTGTTTGTTTGAGTTTGGTTGCTGGTAAACTTGCAACACTTTCTAAATTGGGACTCAAATGTCATCTTCCAAGCATCAGGTAATGGAATGAATTGATCAGAACTTGGGCATCATACAAACATAGCGATAACCTGGTAGATGTACACACGTAAAGGATTAGTTCACTTCCAGAAAAAAAAAAAATTCTGACAGTTATTCACCCCACATTATCCAAGATGTTCATGTCTTTCATGTCACCTCAAGAAATTAAGGTTTTTGAAGAAAATGTTCCAGGATTTTTCTTCATATAGTGGACTTCAATGGGAGCCAACGGGTTGAAGGTCCAAAGTGCATTTTCAATATAGCTTCAAAGGGCTTTACATGAACCCAGCCGAGGAATAAGGGTCTTATCTAGCAAAACGATCTATCATTTTCATACTTTTTAATCACAAATATTTTTAATGCACTAGCTTGGCTTTACATAATCACATTGGAAAGGTCACATGTGACATAGGCGGAGGTACCAACGCAGTGTTGACAAAGCGAATGTGCAAAGAAAGTCAGACGCCCTTCACAAAAAAGGTAAAAACAACAATGTTGAACAATTTTGAAGTTGGAGGACAAAATGAGATCCAGTTTTTCACCCTACCCTACCTTTTTGAACGAAAGTGCACAGTCGAAGAACTAACTGCACATGACCTTTCCAACATCATTATGTAATGCGTGAAGTTGTGGATGCAAAGCTAGTGCAAGATGAGCATTTGTGGTTAAAAAGTATAACATTTTTATTTTTTTAGAAAATGACCAGTCGTTTCACTGGATAAGACCCTTATTCCTCAGTTGGGATTGTGTAGAGCCCTTTGAAGCTGCATTGAAACTGCAGTTTGGACCTTCAACCCACTGGCTCCATTTGAAGTCCACTATATGAAGAAAATATCTTTTCTCAAAAACCTTTTTTTTTTTTTTTTTTTTTCGACTAAAGGATGAAAGTCATTCTGGATGACATGTGATTTGATCAAATTATCAGGAATTTTTTATTCTGAAAGTGAACTAATCCTTTAATAACAAGAATAAACTTTTTAGCAAACCAAGTATATCCCTGAGCTTGTTTAGTTAAATATTTGCAGATACAAGTGTGCAAAACACACCAAATGTAGAACTGTAGAATACTGTCTGATTACTGGAAAACTTGCTAAGCTAACATTAGCTTTGCTAGTTTGTTTCCTTATACATAATTTTTGAAACATTGGCATCTCCATCAATCACTGGAATGCCTCTATGATTGGAAGTAGGTGAGGGAAGATATCCCACATCCAACTTTGAATGAAACGCAGCATTAAACATTAAGTATGTTCTAATTGGCTTTTGCATAAAATGCCCAACGCTTGGTTGGGAAACGGTGAAAGACTAGACCAGCTCCCTGCATACTTTGCAATCAGAATTATCACAGCATAGCATCACCACCACCATGGTAACATTCTGTATGGACCAGTTGCTGCAATAGTCTAATGCTGCCAGAGCCAAGCTCTAACAGTGTAGCTCAGATTCTGAGATACACAATCTACCCACCACGCGATTCCCGAATTTCCAACCTTGCACCAAATCAATGACATGAGCACAGCAAGCCTAGCCCCATATATCTACACAGCCTGTCAGCAGCAGCTAGACTTCAGCTCCACATGTGGAATGCTAAGGATGTATGTTCCTGTGTATTAGCAAATGAAGAGAGGGGGTGCTATTGCTCCGGAGTGCATTTCTGAGATTAGGATCCAGTTCAATCAGGGTTGCCTTTGTGTATTAGGGCTTTGGGTGGGAGTGGGATGGGGTGCTTTAATCTCCTCTGGTGCCGATTTGCATTGGAGTGTTGCCTCATGCTGCTCTCCATCACAAGGGGCTGTTGAGTTGTACATCCTGTTTCATCTCCTCTGGCAGGCTGCTCATGTGTCTGGGGAAACAAAGTGAGACTGAGTTTTTATCAAAAGTTCCATTGTGCAATGAATTGGGAAAATAATAAGCCATTATTTAAAACCATAGAATGATGCAAGGAAACTGGTAATATGACTATTTTAATGGTCTGAATCAGTTTCTATAAACACACACCTGCACAGGGCAGTACATTGCCCACATCATTATATCCCACTCAGTTTTCCTTCCGACTATTAAAGTTATTATATAAATGTTACATAAAGAGATATTATGCAAATGTTACAAATAAATCATCGCTGTACAAAACCAAGCTTTGCACAATCCCTGGAACAGATATGAAGTAGTTATGGCACTAGAAGCAGAAGAATATCCTTATAGTTTTTATATCGCATTAACACATATTGGCATCCCTGTATGTATGTATTATAATATTCTTTGTGGGCTGTTCATGTTTTGTTTTCAAGAAATGCAACCATCAAAGGTCATTTTATGATCTTGGTATGGTGGGCGTAAAGCAGCAATTTTACAATGACATTAAACATAGCTCCAGCGGTAATTCTGTAGGCAAGGATCGACCGTTGGCTTTGAACATGGTTTGAGCAACAGTTCTATCTCTAACTATGAATTGGATAGTAATTCTTTTTAGTTAGTATACTAAGTATACACCCATTAGGGGGTTTTCGTAGGTCACAAGCTAAAGCGAAACTTGTAGAAAGAGTGTTGGTCTTCAGTTAGAGTCTTTGAAGCATGTGGTGCATCACGGGAGGTCTGGGAGGAGAGAGAAAATGAGGAACAGCGCCAGTGGCTACGAGTAAGCAAGCATCCCCCCCGACAAGTGTAAGAAAATAAACCAAGTAGCCAAACCCACATTCCCAATGTAGAGCGCCTAAGCCCAGGAGCCCAATGATGAAGCTGTCTGATCCATGTAGTATCAATCTGATGCTTTCTAATCCCATTGACCTTTCCAGACTATGTAGCATTTCATGACCTTTGTTTGTGTGAAAATCCCTCTGTGTTACAATGCAATATCAGCCAGGGAGGAAAAACTTCCATATGCCGCAGTTCTGCCCCAGCCCACCCGCAGCCTGGAGGCATGGCTGTTGTGCGATGAGTCCTTGTAAACCCTGGCAGCTCTGAACGCATGCTAATGCAATGAAATCAAGGATGGAATCAAATATTCATAATTGGGAGAAACAAATTTTAAGAGTCACGGAAAACTCCTTACTCATTGAAATGTTTGAATAATGGTGGTGTAAAGTCTATTTTTAAGCCAGTTTAAGCTGGCCATCGATGGTTTGGAACTAGTAAAGCTGGCTGGTGAAGTTTTACTACATAAGTTGGTTTAGAATCATGTTGGGACAGCAGCATACCAGCATCCCATGTCGGGCACCAATATTCCAAACACGACAATATGACTACTGTAGGTTTGCTGTGGTTTTTGGCAGGGAATGTTCTGCTTGAAATTTTTTGGTTGTCTTCTGAGATCCAGAGTTACAAATTGTTTAATCAGTAATACTTTAGTATAGGTGTCACACCCCTGTGGACTGTTTCGTTGGTTTTTCCCTCTTGTGTCCTTATTTGGTCTTTCCTGTTCCGTTGCTTGTTATGACGTCATTGTTTAATCACTTACATCTGTCCTTGTCTCATTAGCCTGGTTATATAAGTTTGATTCAGTTCCTCGTTTCTTGTCGGTTCTTAATGTTAGTTTTCGTTGTGTTAGCGTGTGTTTTCCCTGCTGTTCCTGTTCGTTCCTGTTCCCTTGTTTGGATTGTTATATTAAAGCA